>CAUYRT010099689.1:0-26357 GCA_963574885.1 Lepilemur ruficaudatus | reverse complement strand
GTACAGCTATTCACATAAAACAGTTTTAGAGGATTTCCCACCCCCATTAAGACCCCTAATACCCATCCCCAAATACATTTCAAGCATGCCCCTCCCCTCCACAGTGCTCATCACATCCCCTGGATGTGGGTCCACCCCCCACCCCCAAAATCCCCAGTGAACACCACCACCATTTAAGCACCATAGTGTCAATCAGTCAATACCAATTTGATGGCGAGTACAAGTGAGGCCCGTTCTTCGGGTCCTGTGTCACCTTACTTTGAATAATGGGCTTAAGCTTAATCCAGGATAATATAAGCGGTGTTAGTTCACTGTCGTTTCTTAGAAAATTTTCTTAAAGGGTTAGATAATAAATAGTTCAGGCTTTATGGGCCATGTGGTCTTTGTCACAGCTACTCATCTTTGCTGTTGTAGCACAAAAGCAGCCATAAACAATGAGTGAAAGAATGTGTATGGCTGTGTTCCAATGAAAACTTTACTTGCAAAAACAGATGGCTTGCCTGTGGGCTGTAGTTTGCTGACTTCTGAAGCAGATGATGGGGAAATTCTGTGTTCCTTGTACGGGGGTCACGAGATTTTTTATTCAGACAAAAGAAACGAGAAGATGCTGAGGGCAAAACAGATAAACCATGATGGATATTGCCCATTTGCCCCACCAAACCCACTCTCTACAGTTTTCCAAGCTGCTCTGTGTTTTGTTCCTTTGCCGTCTGGTTTTTAGTCGAGTTTGACCAATTGCAGGCAATAGCAGGGGATCAGAGGACAGCAGGAGAGAAAGGTCAGGGTATTTATTTCCCATGCTCCCTCCCTGTTGGGTGGAAGGTTGTCAAAGACTGTGGTCCCCTGCCACGGCTGCTCTCAGGTGCTCTCTCCTAAAACTATACCTATAGTTCTCTCTGGGTTCCAGTAATCACTCCCTCCCTTTGCCCTTCAGGCCTAGGGTGGAAAATATTCTGTGATGTTGCTAGCTTTGAAGTATTTCAACACCACTTACTGAGTTATTTTTACCATGCTCACACCATTATAAATAATCCTTTCATTATGCCTTCCTCAATTCCCATTTAATTCTGTCATGTTTTTCATCAGGGCCTTGACAGAGAAGGATGTCACTAATTGTAAGACGCTCCCCACTTCTGAGATATAAAAATGTGAAAAAAAGTGCCCCTTAGGATCAATGAACCAGGCTAGTTGGCAATATATTCCTGATGAATGAATGGATGGATGAATGAGAGAGTAGCATTCACAGTGCAGCTCTTCTCAAAGACCGATGCAGTGTAGTGGTGCGACGGATTAAGTGTTGTTCAGAATGAACTTCAAAAATCAGAGTCAATACTTCTTCCTAAGTACTTCTATGCTCTTTCTCAGACTTGATTCTGGTGACTAATGAGAGAGTCATGGCCTTTCCTAGGACTCCTACTTGTTATACCAGGCCCAAAGCATTAAAATGTTGTTTAGTCATACCATTTCTCATAAAATGAGATGATTCCAAAGCAAATGCTACCAACACGGGTACAATTTTGCTTTTTGTGAAGCAGTACAAGTTCATTGTTGTTTTTGATTCTTCATGAACTGCGTTCAGAACTTTCTGCAGGAAGAGAATGGTCCACTAGTTTAGGAACACATCAGATACTTCAGGGGTTGCAGTTAACTCACATACACTGCCCTGTGAGACAACTGGCAGACATTCTGGCCAAGCCAGAATTTTAACAGACATGGGTCTTCCTTACTGCCTTTATTTCTGAGACATTATTTAATCTAGGCTGCCTGTCTAGAATTTACCAACTCTTTAGCAAACTACTGATCAGAACTGCACAGGTTGTCTTATTACCAGAAACACAGTAATGACTAAGGCTTCTCAGTCTAAAACAAGAGCTACTGTGCCTTTTAAAAAGTCTATTGCAATTTCTTTATTAATTCCTAATATCCTAATTGTTCCTATAGAGACAAAGAAACAAGTGTCTCAATTCTGGTGCTCCTCTAGGGAAAATGCTACTCAGGGGGCTGGCCCATGAGGAAATAGAGTTGTCATTAGAATGTAAACCAATGTGCTGCTTCCTTCACTGAGAAGGTTTTGCTATCCAAAAACATCAGCTGAACTAAATGTGTTTATTGACATTCTTGGGTAAACTCCTTATCTCTTTGTGAACCAGTAACAAATTGCCCAGGGACTAGCAACAAGTAAGAGGACCAGACTCTGAGGAGCATGGCTCTAGAGGGTCTTGGAGCTCAGTGTCTTCACAGGTCTACCTTCTAAATTGCTGCCACTTGTTGAGAAATACGAGCATTTCTTACCTTTCTGGTTTTCCAAGGGAAGGGAATCCCTCTCTCCATGTTTAGTCTCAGAGGGCATCAGAAATCCACTTAACAGCCTGCCCAAGAGTCAGATGGAATTTCATGAAACAAAGAGACACATTGGAAGACACGACAGAGAGAGAGAGAGAAACAGAGAGAGAGACAGAGAGAGAGAGAGAGAGAGAAACAACACAAAATTTCTAACTCTGTGCACAGAAACTAAATTTCCTTCAAGCTCCAATGCAGCCATAGAGCAAACAGGAAAACAGATCCTTAAACTGTTAAGCATATTCACAAATGACACCATAGCAATGGAAATGCACCTGCACACTGCACATTCACCAGTAAAATTGATTCTGATTAACAAAGCTAGGTACTTTGCATCATTCCTGTGCCTTTTTCCTAAGAAGTAACGTGTTATATTTTAAGTGAGTAGAGCATAATTCTAACCTTGTGATACAAACACTAAACATTGGCCAAAGCCAGAGAAGCAATGACGGGTGTTTCTCCAAAGGGGGAGAGAGTGTTCCTGTCATCGGTTATACCCGTCATTCTTCTCACTTCACTCATAACAGTTGATATCACCCTTGGCTACACATGAGAATCCCCTTGAAATGTTTAAAATCCCCCAAATCCTGTTTGCACCTGAACCAATTATATCATAATCTCTGGGGCTTGGGGGTGGGTAACACCTAGGCATTAGTATTTTTTAAAACTCCCCAAGTAATTCCAATGCACATCCAATGTTAAGACATAAAGGGACATAAAGGGTATTAAGAGGACTGTGGGCTAAGGTTGCACAGACACCCTCCCTACTGTGGCAACCCTTAGGACACAGCTACACAAGAAACACTCAGTGTCCCTTCTTCTGTTACTTTAAGTCCCGACTTGCTGTTAAAAAGCAAGTAAAGATGGGAGGAGAGGAAATATTTGTAACTGCTTGTAAAGATTAAATGAGATAATGTGAGTACAGTGTTACAGTTTGGATTCTTGATGGGCCAAAGAGTCCACTCACCTCTGCTATTCATTTCTGATTAATTTGGCTAAAGAAGTAGAACTTACCAAAAGAAAGATCACTGCAGAGAATGGGAGCAGATGCAGCAAATTTCAAGTTTTCCCTTGCACGTGCGGTCTGTACAAGACACACTGCTACTAGAGACAGTCTCCATGAGACCTGTCAGAGTTGAGAAAGAAGCCAAATTTTTTTTCTTCCATTTCTTTCTACTCAAGGTTCCATCACCATTCCAGAATTATATTAACAATCAATACTCTTCAGTTTAAGGCAGCACAATATTTGGTCTTCAGACCCCTGGGTGTCCTAAGGCCCTAACAAGGGGTCAGCAAAGTCAAAACTATCTTCCTTATTTGCTCTTCTCACTGTGCAAAACTGCAACACCTTAGCATGAGTTCAGGCAGCATATTTATTTACCTTCATGCACTCACAGCAAAAAAAATAAAATACCAATTTTATTTAAGAATATCCTTGATGAAATTATAAAATTTATTATTATTAAATTTTGACCCTTAAGTACATGTGTTTTTAATATTTTCCGTGCATACCAAAGTACGATGCATTTTTCACAGTTCTTTTTATTTTAAAAAGAACAAATGGCAGATAAGGAATGGTTATTTGGGCTTCAGAATTCGGCAGACATTTCCTCAAAAATGAACAAAGTGAGCTTGTAACTTCAGGGAAAACAACTGATATTATTTGTTGCCAATGATAAAATTCAAACTTTGAAGCAAAAATTAGAATTTTGGAAAATTTGTATCCACCATTGTGAATGTTACTGCTTTCCAATACTTATACACTTTTGTGATAAGATTGGTGATGACATCAACTAATGTGATTTTCTAATATTGTATAACAAAATTTATCGACCTTTGGAAGATTTGCATAACTCAGTGAACCAATGTTTTCTAAACAACCAATGTATGAGTTACAAAATTATGCATGGATAAAGGATCCATTCAAAGTACAAGACAGACCAATGGATTTTAATGCAACAGAGTCCAACAAAAGTTTTCCATATTGCCATTAATCTTTAAGGAATTACCACTTACTGAGTTTTGGTGAAGTTTCAAAAAAATATCCACAGTTATATAAATAGGCTATTAAAATACTCTTCCCTTTTCCAAATATGTATGTATACATATACATCTCTGTGAAGCCAGATTTTATTCTTATACTTCAATCAAAATAACATATTGCAAGAGACTGAATGGGAAAAACTCAGTGAGAATCTAGCGGTCTTCTATTATGCCAGACTTTGAAGAGACCTGCAAAAATATAAAATAATGCTCCTCATCTCACTTGTTTTTATTTTTCAAAACACATTTAGTTTTTCCCAAAAATATGTTATCTATATTAACCTGTAATAAGTTCCTTTTTATGTTTATGGTTCTTTTTTTATTTTGAAGTAAAATTTACACAAAACAAAATTAACAAATCTTAAGTATATGACTTGATGTGTTTTGACACAACTGTGTAACCCAACTACCTGTCACGATATAAAACATTGTCATCACTTCAAAATATTTGCTCCTGCTTCTTTACAGGCAGTATCTATACCACACCCCTGAGACAATTGCTTTTCTGATTTTTTCCCAACATACATCAATTTTCACTTCTCTAAAACTTTCATTGAAATCATAGAGTAGTGCTCTTTTATTAAGGCTACTTTCACGGAGCATAATACCTTTTTGGTTCATCCATGTGTTTTTAATATATTTCGTTTTTATTATGGAGTAGAATTCTTTTATATGAATACAAATATACAACGATTATCAATAATCCTATTGATGGGGTATTTCCAGTTTTGACTTTTTAAAAATTTTATTTATTTATTTTTAATTTCAGAGTATTACAGGAGTATATATGCTTTGGTTACATAAATTGCCTTTGCACAACCTGACAAATGTGGCCATCCTGCAGACGGTGCACACTGCATCTGTTAGGTGTGGATTTACCCATCCCCTCTTCCCCCACCACCTGGCTGACACCCTATGAATGTTACTTTCTATATGTGCATATTAGTGTTGATCAATTAGTATCAATTTAATGGTGAGTACATATGGTGTTTCTTTTTCCATTCTTGTGATACTTCACTTAGAAGAATGGGCTCCAGCTCCATCCAGGATAATACAAGAGGTAGTTCACCATCTTTTTATGACTGAGTAGTATATATACACCACATTTTATTAATCTACTCATGAATTGATGGGCACTTGGGTTGATTCCACATCTTTGCAATTGTGCATTGTGCCATAATAAACATTTGAGTGCAGGTGTCTTTTTGATAAAATGACTTGTTTTCCTTTGGGTAGATACCCAGTAGTGGGATCACTGGATCAAATGGTAAGGCTACTTTCACTTCTTTGAGGACTCTCCATACTGTTTTCCACAGAGGTTGTACTAGTTTGCAGGTCCACCAACAGTATATAAGCACTCCTTTCTCTCTGCTTCCATGCCAGCATCTATTGTTTTTTGACTTTTTTTTTTTTTTTAAGACAGGGCCTTGCTCTGTTGCCCAGGCTAGAGTGCCCTGGCATCAGCTTAGCTCACAGCAACCTCAGACTCCTGGGCTCAAGCAATCATTCTGCTTCAGCCTCCCCAGTAGCTGGGCCTACAGGAACGTGCCACCATGCCTTGCTAACTTTTTTTTCTATTTTTAGTAGAGATGGGGTCTCACTCTTGCTCTGGCTGGTCTGAAACTCCTGAGAGATCCTCCCGCCTTGGCTCCTCAGAGTGCTAGGATTACAGGTGTGAGCCATTGCACCTGGCCTTAACTTTTTAATAATAGCCATTCTGCCAGGGGTAAGATGATATCTCATCATGGTTTTGATTTGCATTTCCCTGATGATTAGTGACATTGAGCATTTTTTCATATGTTTGTTGGCCATTTGTCTATCTTCTTTGGAAAAACTTTTGTTCATGTCTCTTGCCCACTTTTTAATGGGATTGTTTGTATATTCTTGCTCATTTGTTTGAGATTTTTGTAGATTCTAGATATCAGCCCTTTATCAGATGTACAGTTTGAGAATATTTTCTCCCACTCTGTAGGTTGTCTATTTGATCTGTTGACTATTTCCTTAGCTGTGCAAAAGCCTTTCAATTTAATCAAGTCCCATTTATTTATTTTTGTTATTGCTGTTATTGCCTTTGGGGTCTTAGTCACAGATTTTTTTTGCCTAAGTCAATATCTGGAAGAGTTTTTCCTATATTTTCTTCTAGAATTTTTATGGTTTCATGCCTTACATTTAAGTCTTTTATCCATCTTGAATTAATTTTTGTGAATGGTGAGAGATAGGGGTCCTGTTTCATTCTTCTGCATTTGGCTGTCCAATTTTCCCAGCATAATTTATTGAATAGGGCTTCTTTTCCCCAGTATATGTTGTTGTCTGCTTTGTGAAAGATCAGTTGGTTATAAGTGGATGGTTTTATATCTGGGTTCTCTGTTCTCTTCCATTGGTCTATGTCTCTATTTTTGTACCAATTTCATGTTGTTTTGGTTACTATAGCCCTGGAGTATAGCTTGAAATTAGGTAATGTGATAGATTTGTTCTTTTTCTTTAAGATTTCTTTGGTTATTCAGGCTCATTTTTGGTTTCAAATGAAGCGTAGAATTATTTTTTCTAGATCTGTGAAATATGACATTGGTAATTTGACGGGGATTGCACTGAATCTGTAAATCACTTTGGGTAGTATGAACCTTTTAACAATGTTGATTCTATCAATCCATAAGCATGATATGTTATTCCATTTGTTTGTGTCATCTTTGATTTCTTTCCGTAGTGTTTTGTAGTTCTCTTTGTAGAGATCTTTCACCTTCCTGGTTAAGTATATTCTTAAGTATTTTAGTTTCTTTGCAGCTATTTTGAATAATATTGAGTATTTGATTTGACTGTCATCCTTATTGTTATTGATATATAGAAATGCTACTGATTTGTGTACATTGATTTTATAACCTGAGACTTAGTTGAATTTATCAATTCCAGTAGTCTCTTGGTGAAACTTTTGGGATTTTCTAGATACAAGATCATATCATCAGCATAAAGCAATAATTTGACCTCCTCTGCCCACATTCAGACACCCTTAATTCCCTTCTCTTATCTGATTGCTCTGGCTAGGACTTCCAGTACTATGTTGAATAGAAGTGGTGACAGTTGGCACCTTGTCTTGTTCCAGTTCCTAGGGGGAAGGCATTCAACATTTCCCCATTCCGTATGATATTGCCCATTGCCTCTTCTTAATCAAAAGACTCTCCCTGAGAGTCCTGCCATCTACAATATCACTCTCCATCACCCTCCCCTTATTGTCAGCTATCCACACTCAGTTCTCTCCTCCACTCTGATATATGCTCTTGAAAACTGACTCTTACATGTCCTCTGCCTTAACTCTTGCCAGTATCCTGGAAGATCTCATCATCCATGTGTATAACCCATGCAACTCCCTAACATCCCAACTACAGTGATGCTTTCTTTCTATCTTCCAAATTTCTCCTATGTTTATACTCATTATACTCACTCTTCAACCACATTTGGATTGCTATCCCTTCCTTATATTCTTTCAATATATCAGTCCCACTATTGTTCTTGTCTCTTTTCATGTTGATCTTGGTCCTTGTGGTCATCACATGATCCATTTTCTCAATATTACAATCAATTCCCTGACCTTTGTCTTGCCAGCACAATTTTGCCATAATCATCCACCCCTAGATTAGCCCTCCATCCAATATGTCTTTTCTTTCCCTCCACCTATGACTAAGCAGTGATGCAGAGAAATGGTCAATTGTACTGAATGATTTCATCATGGCTTACAATATATTTATCTAAGAGGTACTTGAATATCTCTATTAACTCTAGAATTGCAAGAAAGGAAAGTCCAGGAAATCCAGTCTTTGAAGACTATACTTTTAATTTTGCTGTCTGTGTCACTCAGGACTAAACTGCAGAGAATAGAATCGACACCAGCTAGTTTTAAGGAGAAAGGATTTTCTTCTTATCTGGTGGAGGGCTGAAGAAATATTCTTTGTGTTGAGCTTCTAAGAACAACTCCCTAAACCAATTGGGACTGCCAAGGGAGCTGCTAAGAAGCTGTAAAATTATGAATTTGCCTACAAAATTGGTGAACCACAATTATATTTGCTTATGCCAGAACCACACCATGTTTGCTACTATCAAGATGCCATAGCCCCCAATTAAGAAGTTGCCACCAGCTTTGACAACCAGTGGAAGCCAGCCTTCAAAATGGCCCCCAGTGATCCTTGCCTCTTGGTATCCACGCCCTTCTGTAGTCCTCTCCCACATTCAATAGGGCCAACCTGTGTTACCAATAAGATATCATGGAAGTAACAGTGTGAGTCTTTTGAGATTCTGTCATAAAAGATATTATCACTTCCACTTTGCCCTCTCTTGGATCATTTGCACCAGAAGAAACCAATTACCAAGTGTTATGAGAGCATTCATGCAACACTCTGTGCAGAAGTCCATGTGGGGAAGAACAGAGGTCTCCTCCAACAACCAGCACCAACTTGCTAGTCATGCAAGTAAGCCATGATGGAAGTGGATCCTCCAGCCCTGGTCAAGTCTTTAGATGACTCCAGTCCTGTCTGATGTATGACGGCAACTGAGAAACTGCAAGCCAGAATTAGCCAACAAAGCTGCTCCCAAATCCCCAACCCACAAAAATTGTGAGAGATAATAAATATTGTTGATGTTTTAAACCACTATGTTTTGGGGTAATTTTTAATGCAGGAATAGATGAATAATATTGTTCTCAGCAGCCTGGGCATTAATCCTTTCTTCAGTGTGCTTTGGATGACCTCATTGCCTTTCTTCTCTTTCATACCTCACCAATTATTTAGTCTCAAGCTCAAGAGTTGAGAGTTTGTAGAGGTGAAGTTTCTGCAGTTCTCTGGGAATGGCCTAAACTCTTCCACCTTCTGGTTTCATCCTTCACTACCTTTCTGATAGTGACGTCTATTGGACAAACCTCACACATACAACAACTATATCTGACCAAAATACATATTTTTTTAAAAAAACTACCTGAAGACATTGGAGTGAGACCAAAAACCAGGCAGATCCTAGAAGGCAGTCATCACTTGGTAGAAGGTAAATAAACTTGATGAGTCATCAGGTTTTGGGGAGTTTTGCCTAAGAGCAGGCTGCAGTATGCACCAAGCTGGGATTGGGGGAGGTGGGAGGCTTAAATAAAGATAGAAAATGTTCAGTGTTACTGGTTTAGAGAACCAGAGCAGAGAGTAGGGGCAAATACAGCAATTGAGACATGAGGAGGGAAATCTCAGAAAGGAGATAGCCAGACACAGGGGTCTCAAATTCTGTATATAAGCTGCCTGCATTTCTGACTGATTGCTGAACCATGCATGTGCAGACTGGAGTCGGTGCAGATTCCCAGCAGTCCAGCTAAGGTTAAAAAACCAAACTGAGACTTCAGCTGCCATCTGCAGAAGTGAGACAGTTTCCATTTGAGTTCAGCCCACTTAACTGCCTCCCCCTTCCCTACACACGCATGCACACATGTAAAAATTCTGCTGTATCAAACAGCGTGAGCAAGCAGAACTAGGGATTGTTTTTATGAAATCTGAAAGGTACATAGAAAAGTCCTGTGAGATTTCCAGTGAAACACCAGTTCTCTAGAAAGAGCCTATTAATCAATCTTTAGAAATGCCCCCAAATTGTGATACAGTGAATTTGATTTTTAAATACCACAGTGTATTCATTCATCTTCAAATAGTCTGTGTACCTTGTTGGACAAAGTGCATGTAATATTCCAAGTTCATCAGGAAGGCTGGTTCAAATAAATCAGAGCAGTTCCTTAAATGTCAGCTCATCTTCAAGGCTTGGCCCTGTCAGGCTATGAGGCAAAGTGCACAGGCTGGCTTGTCAAAGACAAGAGAGCTTTAACATGGCAGATATGTGTTTCGTTAATTGTGACAAATGATCTCTTGAACTTTGCATGGCTTCCAATTGGTCACTGCTTGACATTCCTCTACCAGTCATGCCATTGACTTTTATCTAGTAGATCTAAAGGAGACAGAAGTCAATGAGTGGCTTCTAGTGTGCTTTGTGAACAAAATCATATTTGTAAACAGAGTGAGAGTTTAGTGTGACAAATTGCAATCATTCTGCCTAATCGTCAAAAAAAGTGTCAAATCTACTTCCTGTTTTAAACCTCTGTACGTTGGAATTTGCATTTTCATTTAGTCATTTTGTTCAGGAATACATTTGTGCACCAAACTGATATTCTGAAAATGGGGGGAAAATTCCAAGGTTTTCTTGGGACACTTGAGGAGTCTGGCTCCTGGTTAAAAACCAATGTGTGATTTTTTTTTTTTCAGGCCTGACCATAGACAGTGACAAACGCTTTACCTGGCAGACCTCACGGGAAAGCTGCCCTCTCCACACCAGACTTGGTGCGTAGCTGGTACATTGAAGTCTCTGTGGGGACTTGCAGTCGAGAACTCAGGCCCCCTGACCAATCATGCTTTTCTACTTATTTATGTTCCTGCCCCACTCCCTGCCTTCATTTCTAGGTCTTTTTATCTGAGGCCTTGGCAGGGGTCTTCTTCAGGTGCCTCTGTTGAAATCCCCTTAGGAGAGGACAGGCGAGAAGGGGGAAATTTGGATGAAATTTTACCTCACTCTGACTCCTCAGTACCCAGACTTTTCCACTCCTAGCCCTTTGCCTCACTGACTCTAGAGTTCATAAAACTCCCAGAGCTTTTTGTTCAAGGATTCCTCAACAGTGAGATGATCCCACATCTGTGCTGTGCTACCTGACTCTCAACCAGTGCAAAGTTCTGTTTCTCTGGTTTTAGACTCCTGCTTATAGTATCACTGTCAATAATTCAGTTGAAGGCTTAACACTTTCTCTCTCCTTTATTTATTTATTTATTTTGGCTTGCCGTTTTAATTGGCTACTTGGGCACCTGACAGCTCAGCGGAGTTCCTGACAAGACTAATTACATTTTTTGACCACTAAGAATCACAGTCCTAAGACAATTGAGCACACTGAGGAAGTACGGCCAGTGCTTAATAAACAAAGTGAGTTTTAATAAATTTGCTCCAAAATATTTTATTAATAAAAGTCTCATATAAACAACAAAATAGAAGAGAGTTATGTGTCACACTGAATAACATGTTGAAAGCATGTGTATGGTTGTAGTTTCTAATTTCTCTAATTTCTAAAATTAACCAGCCATGATGGAGTAAAGAGAGTTAGAAAGAGTAAATATGTTCATATAATTTTTTGAAACACTTCAAAGTACAAAAAGCACCATGCTAATTTTCAAGTGCAAAGAAAGCTCATAATAAAATAGACTTTAAAAATTACAAATAAAAATCTGTACATCAAGGATATTTTTAAGCCTTCCCATGTGCATGGCACTATGCAGGAAAAGAAAAACTGTCAAGAGAGGAACCATCACATCAGGTGTTACCATCACATCAGGTGTTACAGGTCTGGCCCATTTCAGCTTGCAAGACCATCTCCTCTTTTCTCAAGGGGAAAGTGTCAACTAGATTGAAGAGGGCCACAGGCATCACCAGGGAGACGTAGCGCTCCTTGTCCATGCCATGCTTATCCACTAGCACCATACTGAAGGAGTAGAGTGGGATTCGCAGCAACAGCCTGGGGCAGACAAAGAAAAGAGAAGACTAAGTCAAACCCCAACTTCCAAGGGTTTTGGTAGACCAACCAAAACTCTAAAGTGACACTGCGTGCAGAGAAAGACTTGATGCTTGATACCATAGAGGACTGAGTCATCTTTTAGACTTGTGCTACTCAAAGTGTGGTCCTTGGACCACCAGCCACACATGGGAACTTGTTAGAAATGGAGACTCTCACATTCCTCCCCAAACCTACTGAATTAGAATTTACATTATTATCAAGGTCGCCAGATGTTTGGTATGCACATGAGAGGTTGAGAAGCACTGCTTTCGATTATGGTCAGGAAGACTTCAGGCCTGCAATGGTGCCATGCACCAACAGCGACTATAAGGCATGTACAAGACTAACAGATTTTTTTGCATTAAATTGGAGTTAATCCAAGTTTGCTGACTAGTTTTACATAACCACATACACACGAAAACTTGGTCAGTGTTTATCAACAGGGGTGATTCCCCCCACCCCTCGCAGGGGACATTTGGTCATGTCTGGAGATATTTTGGGTGGTCACAATGGGGAGTAGATATGCTACCGACATCTAATGCATAGAGACCAGGGATGCTGTTAAACATCCTGCAATGCACAGGAAACCCTCACCACCAGACAAGGAATTATCCAGCCCCACACGTCAATAGTGCCAAGATGGAGAAAGCCTGAGCTAGGTAAAGCTGATTGAAACAACTTTCCAAACATTATAGGTATGACCTATTCAGTTGCCACTGGACTGCACAGTTAGAAGGGATTGAGTTTGGACTACACATCTGGTATTTTGACTTGATTAATTATAATTTGTACCTCAAATAATTCCAAAAAAGAATTCAAAGTGATTACAAGTGTCTGACGTTCTTTCTGCTCTAGCCCACTAGAATTTAAACTGTGTAAAAATATGATTTTTATACCAATACAAGAATGTTTAGATGGGAAAAGCCAGAGAAAGCAAACAAACAGATAAGCTGAGTCCAATAAACAAATGAGCCTGTTCAGTCTCTTCTCCAGATTTTTTTTCCTTTTAGTTATTTTGAGATTGTGTATGAAGCAGAATATACACTACCATCTGGATTTAAAGGGAAATATTTTTCCCTCATACAAACAGATCAAGGTTAAAAAAAATTACATAAAATACAAACTGCACTTTTTTCTGCCTTTCAAGAAAGTTTCAAGGGAAGAAGGGAATAATTTATATTTTATCCCAGTGGGAAGCTAAATCGCTAATCCACTTCTAGTGACTAGGAATAAAAGAAAGAGGACATGACAATGGTTCTGTCAGGTTTCCTGCAGTGCTAATATAGGAGCTCAGGAGTAGATGACTTAGCAAAGTGCATTAATCAGTGTTTGAACACGTGAATGTAGGCTAGGCTGTGAGACAACGTGAGAAAGGAGAGCTAAACTGCTCTGCATCTTTAAGAGGAAGGGTATTGAGTTTCTCTGGCAAGTTTTAACACAAGGTCCTGGGAAACAAAGGAGTAGAAAATGTGGTGGCTGGAGGCTGCGGGAGAAAGTGATCAATGAGAAACTGGAGCACTCAATTTTATAGTTCTTATGAGGCCAGGATGGACACCACCCATGATGCCACCATCTGCTACCACACACATTGCAGTGTGAGCCTTGGACCTTGATTGACACAGAATACAGAGAGAAAACTGCCACGGGAAGAGCCGAGTGGTTGGATCAACATGCTAGCAACAGCCACAGGAATGCATCCCACTGGGGCTGAGAGACTACAGAAATCTTGGGGATGGATGATGGGACACGCCACTGAACGTGGAATCGGGGGTGGTGCTGACAGGATGAGTTACAGAAATGTCTGTCATCAGACTGGAAACAGTTCTTGGAGAATCTTCCAGGGAACTCTAGATCTGAAGAATAATGTGAATATAAAAATTATGGCTTTTTTGGTCCTTGTCATCCTTGAGATTGCTGGAAAATTACTCCAGGGAGTATGAATTAGCCCACATATCCAGATTTAAAAGAAATGAGGGCAAGAAAGCAGGCAGGTCGTGATCTTGCAACACCACTCCCTCTCCCCTTTCTGCTGATTCCCTTCAATAGTTTTATCACGGCCTCAGTGCTACTGGAAAACAATGTTCCAAGCAGATGAGAGAATGTTTATTTCGATTATCCAGGCATTCTGCTTCTCCTCTTCTTTCCTGCTTCCCATTCTTTGCCTAATTCATCTCTTTTTCCCTGTGCTGCAGTCTGAGGTGGAATTCAAAAGGAAAAAGAACACAACATCCACCTGCCAAGTTCTTTTTTCCTCACTGATAGTTCCAATAACAGGGGCATGCCGGCCTGACACCAAATCCATTAGGTACGTATCTGAGTGAGCATCTCTGCCTGACATTTACCTGGACTATCTTCTGGCTGCACAGTAAAGATCAACCCTCTTTTTAAAGGCTGATGGGCAGAATATCTGTTTCAAAACTGTAAAGCTTTTGGTAAAACACTAGGTCAGTGGTTCTCACAGTGTGAGCTTCTGGGAGCTTGTGAAAAATGCAAATTCTCAGGCCACCCTAGACCTACTGAATCAGAAATTGTGGGGATAGAGCCCAGCAATATGTATTTTAACAAACCCTCCAGGGGATTCTGATGGAGGCTAAAGTTTGAGAACCACTTCATAATTCAAGTTGCTTAAATCATCTTCAGCCTGCAGAGGTCTATAATAACCCCAACATATTCAACTTGAATGATAGAAGTTTATTTCTTAAATCATATTTTTTTATTCCTTAAGTAGTCTAAACAGTTGAAAATCACATCAAGATTTTATGAAGAATATGTTGAATATGTATGGATTAAATATATAGAGAACATATATATTCAATCTATAGACTAGCAAATTCTACAACAGGTTTTTAAAAAATCATTGACAAAGGGTATGAGCAGATAGTTCTAAATAAGCAACAATTTTGTAAAATCTACTTTGAAAATGTTCATTATAAATTTTTTGATATCAACATAATCCTCTGTCTTCAGTTTTCCACACTTCAACTTGAGATATTAGTACAGTAATTGTAAATATACTCTTAAAGGCTATTATTACTCCTAAAAATAGTAAAGCTGCTTCAATGAAATTTAGAGTTATTTATTCCACTTACTTAGCCCAAACATGGTGCCAGGCACTGTGTTAGGTACTGAGTGGCAAATATTGGAAAGATCTGGCACTGACCTCAAAAGTGTTATAACTCTGGGGAGGGGCTAGATGCAAATTCAGTAGCATAAAAAATACAAAAGCACATAAGTATACCCAGCCTTCTCCCTCCATCAGCCAACTAAAGAGAATTCACACATCCTCTTATTTTTTTTTCCATCCCTAGCTCTCTGAGTTTTGGACCTCGGTAGGGATGAGGCATACTCTTTTCTGGGTGGAGAAAGGTATAAGTCAAACATGGGATGAGTCAAAGGCAGCCAGAAAATAGGAAAATTGGAGAAAGAAGCTATTGTGTCAATCTATACAGCATCGTTTGCTAAGGATATGTTTCTGTCATATAACCTCTCAATGAGTTTCCGTGAATCTCTCTAAACACCTGGGTTAGGTGTCACCAAGTCCCATTTCATTTTATTCTTCTTGGGAATATAGAAGGACTGCATTTCCCAACCTCCCTTGAAGTTCAATTGCAATCATGTGACTAGTTCTGACTAATGGACTGCGAGAGTGAGCAATATGTGTCACTTCCAAAGTGAAGCATAAAAGAGTGTATGTGGGTTGATTTTGCTCTCTTTCTTCTCCTTTTACAGAAACCTAGAAGCCACGTGTTCGGGATATTGATGTACAAGATGGTGTAGCCACCTGGGACCCTGAAAACAGAGATCTGCACCCTGCCCTGCAATGCGTGAGAGAAAAAGCTGGGCAAGAAAGGAAGAATTTTAAAGGAGTTTTGCTTTAGCCTAATTATCCATTTCACAGCGGTCAAGAGATGCAAGTAAAACTTTGGGTGATTCTCAAATTACCTTTGAGCTATTGAACTCTGCTCCTTTCATTACTCAGAGTCTGAACACCAGGCCTCTAGCTTTATAAGTGTTAACCAAAATAAAATATAATTGTTAACATAGGGGTAAGGACAAGTACCCTGGAAGACTGGAGGAAAAAGAGGCCAAGCTTGGAAAGAATAATTGGATGCCGGTCATCCTAATAAGGCAAAGGAGTTCTTAGGTCCTTTTTTCAAGTTCTCCTCCCCTACCCATCCTTCTCTCACCAACCAAACACACACACACACACACACACACACACACAGAGAGAGAGAGAGAGAGAGAGAGAGAGAGAGAGAGAGAGAGAGAGACAGCAATAACACTGGATTGGAGGGGGAAAAAAGCAAACACTGGTAATTATCCAATAAATGATTTGTTTGGACAAACAGCAATATGCCAATTAGCATGGTTATAATACTCCCAGTATAAAAGCAATTAAACATTGAAAGTTGTCTGAACTCAATACTGAATTGAAAGAAATCAGGGAATCTTATCAGATAAAAGTGCATTCATAAGGGATGATATTTAAGAGCAAGAACTTCCCCCTACCTGAGCTGCAGAGCTAGGGCTGGAGGCATAATCTTTGTTCCTATCCTGCCGATGAGAGTCGGGAACACACCCACCAGCTCCACCACGGTGATGTGTCGAAGATCCAGGCCACACTGTGCTTGCTGGGAAAAAGAAAACCCAACAGGGGAGGCATGAGCATGGCTAATGAAAGAGACATCCATGTCAAACTACAAACTGCCAGAAGCAGCACTGGTCTGTTTGTGGAAGTTTATTTGCCCATTCCAAACTGTTCCGAAAACAGTTGAGAAACTGGGGTTAAACTAGTGGCTATAAAACCTAAATACCTTCCTAGAGGAATCATTCAGAAATGGCTTGGCAGTGGGATTTTGAAAACCTAAGCAAAATGGCAGTCTATGTATTTCCAGACAGGGTGAGACCTTGAGTGAGTCAAATTTTCTAAAAAGTGTCCAAGACCACCCCAGAGGATTCTAACTTTGTCTTTGCAAGGAGACAAGAATACAGTATTTCCAGAGTACCCTTTTCTGCCTGGTTTCCACTCTCCACATCCCCCTGCCCTATGCCCCCACACCTAAACCCAGGGGAAACAAGAGTAAAAGGCTCCAGTCCTCTAAGCTGGCCCTTGGCAAGAGTCTCAGGAATGTGGCCCAGTCAATTGTGTGCCAGGAGGGCTCATCAGCAACGGCAGTGGCAATAAAGGAACAAAAAAGTAACATAAGACAAATAAGATGAAACTGACTGAATAGGAAAAGAAATTTTGAACTCCTGAATTGTGAGAACACCAAATATTTTTTTACTTCAATTTCCACTGAAATATCCCTAATCACGTGTGACAGAACTGGTAGAAAAGTTCGAAGAGGTAGAAATAGACTTTTCTATTACTTAAACACCTAAGTCAATCAAACCTTTCTTTCAAGGCTCTGGTTAAAATGCAACTGTAAGTATGTTAGGGGGAGGAGGTCACATATAAACATCTTTATAAAAATATCTTATCCAATAAGTTGATTAATAAGTTAGCAAGTACCTGAAGGGATGGGCTAAACTAGAGCAGGGACAGCAAACTTTCTCTGTGAAGAGCCAGATAGTAAGTATTTTAGGCTTTGCAAGGCTGGATGGCCTCTGTCCTAACCACCGGACCCCACCATTGCAGTGCAAAAGCAGCTGTAGACAATGCACAGAGGGATGAGTGTGGCTGTGCCCAATAAAAGTTAAGTTAAAGAAACCAGCCATGGGCCAAATTTGGCCCACAGGCCATAGTTTACTGACAGAGAGGAAAAGCAAGTTATTTGGCTTATTCATTTTTCCATGGAATAAGAAGTGATGAGGAAATGCATGATCATGGATTATAGCCTGCAACATCAATTCCCCACAAAACGGAGAGGTGTAAGCTTGCATTTTCTGAAGAGCAAGCCCCTAGCTGGGACACAAGGATACAAGGGGAGGTCGGGTGGCAGGGACTGGGGGTAAAGATGCAATGAATTTGTTTTCTATCAAGAGAGCTCACAAAAATTGCATATGGCTCTTCAGAGTTCATGGGCAGCCATTCAAGTACATGGGAAGAGTAAAGAAAGACTTATTGTTATTCCTGGTATTCATGCTGACATGAGAAGTAAATTGTAGCCTTTGAATAAACCAAGATTGCTCTAAGCACATAGTTCTATTCACTGTAATAAATGAATGAAATATTCTCAACAAATACATGCAGCACCGTGTCCATGACACAGCATACACCCTGCCTCTTTAGCATTCAGTTGGGTTAGCCACTCTTACTACAAACCAGCTTCAGAACAAAATCAAGCAACTTCTGGTTTGATCTTTACAGTTTCCAGTTGTTCCACCCCACAAGATGCTGGTTGCCTCATTTAGTAGCTACAAAATTTACACAGCTGAAAAGGGCACATTTCCTAGAAAAGTGTTCCTCAAACTTTAGAGTGCTTAGGAATCACCTGGGGATCTTGTTAAACTGAAGATTCGGATACAGTAGGTCTGGGAGGAGCCTGAGAATTTGTATTTCTATCAAGCTCCCATCATCATGCTGATGCTGCTGGTCTTCAGATGACACTTTGAGAACCACTGTTTCTACAAAATGGCTGTCTCTCTCTGAGAGTTGGAGAAAATCCCCAGGGAAAGATTTGGGGCCTGAGCACTTATGGACTCCCCTAAATCCTCTGGGCCAGACTTTTGGGCTGACAACTGACTGATCACCTCCAGCCCAGGCATATCCTGGACTGGTTCAGCAAAGACAGTTGTTCTGTGGCTGAGCCTGGACAACATGTCAATTGGACTGATTAGTGAAGACAGACAAACCTCATTAGTTGGAAAATGATTGGGTTAGCTCTAGGGAGTCAATGTTAATCAGGTTATGCCCCAGAACCAGAAATGAATGGTGGTAGCCCTAAAGTTCCAGTTCCTGAAACTCAGAGTAAATAGATTAGGCACTGAATCTAGCCTTTGCTTTTAGTGCAATGGCTGAGCCCTTTCCGTTAGAGGTCTCCCTCCCAGCTTGGCCATTCCTCTAGGACTCACCTGTAGCATTCCCAGCTGCAGCCGGTAGAGGAGGTTTCGGGCTGTGGGTGTGGACACAATGAGGAGTCTCCTTTTCTCATAAAACTGATCCAAAAGTGCAGCTGCTGTTCTAACACCCACATTGACATTCATGGCTGTAAGTAGAATGGCCATATGGGTCAGAAACCTTCCATTTGTTCTGGCTCAACATAGCCTGTGATGACACGTGAACATTATGTGTAGAAAGTAGACCCTCAGATAAGGATTCAAGTGTAAGTAGTTTATTTGGGAGGTGGTCCCAAGAAGCATTGGTAGAGAAGTGGGGACATGTATTAGTTTCCTCTTGCTACTGTAACAAATCACTATAAAGTTAATATAACACAAATTTATTCTCTTCAGTCCTGTACATCAGAAGTCCAAAATGGATTTCACTGAGCTAAAATTAAGGTGTTGGCAGGGTTGTGTTCCCTGCAGGGATTCTATAGGAGAATCTGTCTTCTAGTCTTTTTCACTATCTAGAGGCCACCTTCATTCCTTGGCTAGGGGCCCCTTCCTCCATCTTCAAAAGAGCAGTGTAGCATCCTCAAATCTCTCTTCTCTCTGACCTTTCCTTCCATTATCTCTTTCTCTGACTCTGACAGCAGTTCTGCCTCCCTTATATCTGGACCCTTGTGATTATGCTGGGCCCATCTGATAATCCAGGATACTCTCCCCATCTCTAAGTCTTTAACTTATTTACATGTGCTAAATCCCTTTTGCCATGTAAAGTAATATATTCACAGATTCTGGGGATTATGATATGGACATCTTTGCGGGGCCATTATCCTGCCAACCCCAGGAAAGGAAAGAAAGCAATACAGAGTGGGTTGTCAAGCAATTTATTGACATCTGAAGCTCAATCCCACTGGGAAATTCTGGGAGATAATATACAACATACCTCAGAGTCATTACACTGGAGGGAACTGCAGTATATACGAGGTCTGTCTGGAAAGTATCCAGCCATGTAATATGAAAAATAGAGACATTTATTGAAGATGATACAAGATATAAGAAACATTGTACATAGGACAATGACACCTCAGTCCCCTTCAAAGTAAGCACCTTAGAACCTCACACAGTTCTCCCAGCGTCTCTCAACCTAACGCATACACGCTCAACATTCTCAGGTGTTCTGCTTGTTGCAGGCCTTCCAGAACATGCATCATTTTCAACAGACTCCCAACCATCTTTGAAGCATTTATGCCACACTTTTATTTGCACTACTTGCATTGCATCATCCCTGAGAGCCTTCTGCATCATCTGAATAGTTTCTGCTGAGGAATGTTCAAGCTTAACACAAAATTTGATGCAGATTCATTGCTCTACTCACTCAGTCATTTTGAATGTGACAGCCACACAGTACACATGCTCACTCAATGGCACCTAGCACCCCACTGACTAGTACAGTGAAGGCATCACTGTTCACACATGCGCATTCCAGTCCACTCTCCTTGGCTGCCAGATGACATCGACGTTGTGCAAACTGTTCTTGTTATATAATATTAACAATGGCTGGATATGTTCCAGACAGACCTCGTATACCAACTGCTCCATCATTGGCTGATGGCTGCTTCTGCGGCACTAACTCTCTTTCACTTCCAGCCAGCCCTGTGCATGGGCTGATAATGCTTTCATAGCCAGGAAAAAATAAAAAAAGCTCTCAGAGCGACCCAGATAATTGCAATAAGTAGTGTTCTGAACATAGATGGGAATGTCAAAGGTATATGAGTCAAGCACCACAGTATCTGCTGGGAAGGGGGTGCAGGGAAGCAGAAGGATGAAAGAATTGTCAATGGACAGGCTGGCTTTGGAATGGCTCAGAATCTCTGAAGTCTGCCTCCTTTATGTGGGAAGGACAGCACAATGCAGGGCATAGAGCAATGCAGCCATGGAGGACATGGGACAAAGCAGTTTTAAGCAAATGACAACCAATTCCAGCTATTCAAGGTCAATGAAGGACGTTCAATAGATATGGCCTGGCCCTGGAGAAAAAATAATATGAGAAAAACTAGGAAATTCCATATATGGTTTAGAATCTTGGTGTTCATATTTTCAAGCTTTAGATTTGCATGTAAGTATTTGTTCATTCACACATTCATTCATTCAGCCAACATACATTGAGTGGCTGCTATGTGCCAAGCTCCATGACAGGCACTGGGATGTTGTACTGAGTGATGCTGAGTTCCTGCCCCCTTCTTTGCCCAAGGGGCTTAAAGTCTAGGACAGCCCTGGTCAATAGAAACACAATGGAAGCCACTAGGTAGGTTTAAATTTTCTAGTAGCCTTATTTTAATAAGTACAAAGAAATAGGTGAAAATAACTTTATAATATTTTATTTAACCAAATATATCCAAAATATTCCATTTCAATATGTAATCAGTATGAAAAATTGAGACACCTTATATTCTTTATTTGTACTGAAATTTTAAAATTGGTGTATGTTTTATACTTACAGCACATCTCAATTCAAGACTAGCCTCATTTCAAGCACTCAATAGCAACAAATGGCTAGTGGCTACCATATTGGACCACACAGGCTTAGGAGCTTGTTAGACACTCTACCTCAATGCCAGCACATTAGGAATAGTCCTTAGATGGGGAGTCTAGGACAGGGATATTCTTTCTACTATAATATATGAAATTGAAGAACCTCAGGCATTTAGCTGATGGCATATATGTATCTCTCTCACCTAACTCTGAATGGCTGGGATTAAAGGAAAAGGATATAGATGAAAAGCTACCAGGAAACGAGGGGAAAAAGAGAAGTCCGTAAATAAGAGATATGTCCAGAATTTTCTGGCTAGTCCAAATTTCATACTATTACCACTACCCAGCCCAATTTTTGTTCATAAGGAATAAGAGCTGGCATGTTTTGAAGCTTTGGCCTATACCAGACACTGCTCTATTCCACTGTTCAATGGATGACCTCATTTCATCCTTACAACAACTCAAGAGGTAGGTGAGATATTATTTTCCTCATTTTACACAGGAAGAAAGATTCCAAATGCCCAAGGTCTGTGTGACTTTCAAACCAGTGCTGCAAAGCAGGCATTGTACAGTCTATACATGGCAGTGTACTGGCTTTGTAAACAAGATTCTTACATTTGCAGAAAGGAGGAACAAGGGTCACTGGAGCAGACTTTGCTGATTCATACTGTCACCAGCAGCTGGCCCTGGGTTCTCCCCTTAAGCTTTTTCCTTAGAGGACATGAAAGGGAAATCGGAGGACAGGCAGGGGCAAAGGAGGAGGGCAGGTGAGATCAGCTGCAGCAGTGATCTAGGGACTGTGTTCACCCACTCAGATGAAGAGAGATGGCAATGAACTTTACAAACTACATGAAACTTTCTCTCCTATACTGGAATCAAGAATCCAGAGGTCTTCAGCTTCTGCTGCTGACTAGAGAGAAGGCTGCACACATACCTGCACAGGTAGGCTCCGTGCCAGACCAAGCTAGGTTGGATTGACATACTCGGGCAGGACTACCCTGGAGCTCGTAGCCACCGATGCAGGAGAACTCACAGGTGGCTCCGTAATTATCGCCGTCACTGGAGCACTTCATGTAACCATTCTCCGGGGCATTGAGTTTGCCGCAGCGTCTGACTGTAGGGACACAAGCCCAGAGGGGTCTTGGTGCTGAGCCCCCTTCCGCAGGGTAACCAGGGAAGGTGAGGGCTCAGAAGCACCAGCTTTGCAACCAGGCTTCTACATTGGTCTGTGAAATAAGTGAGGAGCACGGATGACTATTTGGTCAGTGGGTGAGCCTTGGAATGGTCACCGTCCATACCAATGAGACCACTGACATCAACCAGTTTGGGCCCTTGTGTTATAGATGAAAAGGTTGAGCCCAGAGGAGTAAAGAGTAAAGATGGTTAGTAATTAGCTGCCCAAACCATGAGACATAAAATAACCCTTAAAAACAGTTTTTTTCAGGTAGACCAAAGGTTCTGGAACACCAAGAATATAGTCTCCAGGTGAACCAAACTAGGGGGCTCCTAACCACCCTCATTACTTAAGGACTTGCAGGCTTTAGCTGGTCACCTAAGCTCAGGGATGGAAAAATTATGGAATAATATTCTGCTGTGACAGCCAGCTGAGGGCTAGTATGTGAGACGAGGCCTGTGGAACTTCTTAAATAATGTGCCAGCACTGACCCCATCCAGATTTATACTGTGAAATTCAGGCTTTAGCATGGGACATCTCTCCCAGCTTCATCAGAGACTAATCCAAAATTGGAAAGTCTCCCTACCACAGTGGGCACTTGGAGAGTTCTGGATTGAGGGCCTACTTCCCCTTGTTCTTTTAAAGAAAACAAAAAACAATAAGCAGTACTCTTACCTCTTACTTTAACTCGAAATTTGCAAGTTCCCTTGTTCTCAGCTCTATCATAGACTGTGTACTGGATCTTGTGGTCTCCTTCTGGAAAATTTGAGCCTGGGGGGAGGCCTTTCAGAATAACACTTAGAGAGGAAAAAAAAAAAAACCGGAAACACCAAGGATGATCATTATTGACCTAACAAGCAGTTGTTGAGCCCCTACTTTGCACAGGATATGGGAACACTGAGGGGCAGCCAGTAGGCCCGTTTGACTAGAACAAACATTTCTTGGAGAATAGAATCTCCTGAATTTTACTGTGTTTTAGAAGAGCAGTTTGGACCAGAAAATGGAAAACCTCAATTACTGGGGAGTTTAGACCTTTTTTCCTTGCTGGATGGTAGAACAGGGGTGGGGAGGAGGCTGGAAAGCCAGGGCCCAAGTCTTCCTCTAATCTCAACCTTGTTCCAGGGACCAAATTGCCTCACTGTTGGAAGGACAGGGAATTTTCTGTAAGGAAAATCATTTGATAGTATACTCCAAGCAGTCATTGGCAATTTGGGCTTGAAGGGGGTGCTAAAACTTTCTCTGCTTTTTCTATCTGGGCCAGTGGAGAACTTTCCTGAGCAAAAGGCAAGTTCTCTGTGATTCCTTTGTTATCCTAATAATATAATAATCACAATAATTGTTCATTGCACTTACATAAACCTTGCATATGTCAAACATGATCCTAGGCTTTTTACATATATTAGTTTTTATAATTCTCACAACAACCCTGTTAGGTGGGGAGTATTATCTCCATTTCACGGGTGTGGAAACTGAGTCACCAAAAGGTCAAGGAACTTGCCCAAGATCACACAGCTTGGGTGACTCTAGCATCTTTTGTCTTGGCTGTCTGATAAGAACAACAATAGCATGATCAAATGCCAGGGTTTGTTTGTTTGTTTTTCAATATACAGATAATTCCCCTTCTCTTTACAGTTCTTAAAAATGATAAGAATATTTGCTAATAATGGACACGTGGAATTATCATGTCATCACTGAGGAAAGGCTTATATGTAAGTAAGCAAGGTGGCTGTTTACAAGGTATGAAGTGAGGGGTCCTGGGAAAGAATTAGAAATCAGAAATTCTGTCATTTAGAGACATGTCACTTTTGGCTTTAGATGCTTTAGAACAGCAGTCCCCAACCTTTCTGGCACCAGGGACTGGTTTCATGGAAGACAATTTTTCCACAGACTGGGATGGGGGGATGGTTTTGGAATGATTCATTTTATTGTGCAGTGAAACCTCTCTGCTAATGATAATCTGCATTTGCAGCTGCTCCTCAGCCCTAGCATCACTGCCTCAGCTCCATCTCAGACCATCAGGCATTAGATTCTCATAAGGAGTACACAACCTAGATCCCTCGCATGCGCAATTTACAGTAGGGTTCACATCCCATGAGAATCGAACGCCGCTGCTGATCCTAATAGGAGGCACAGCTTACGCAGTGATGTGAGCGATGGGGAGTGGCTGCAAATACAAATGAAGCTTCACTCACCAGTGGCTCACCTCCTGCTATGTGGCCCAGTTCCTAACAGGCCATGGACCAATACTGGTCTATGGCCTGGGGGCTGGGGACCACAGCTTTAAGGTCCTTAGGAAGCACAATTTAAACTCAGATAAACCTGAGAGGAGTGATACTTCAAATATAAGTGGCTGCAACCTCTCCGAGACTCCATTTCATCTCTGATATGCAAATAACAGTCAGAAGAAGTAAATAAGGGAACTTAGAGGAGCTTGTCTCCAAGCTTGACACTAGCACTGCCCCCCCTTAGAAGGGGACTATATAACAGTAGCTTGGCTAAGACATGGGGGAAGGGGTCACAAGAGAAATGCCAGGGAAGCAAGAATCCCAAGAGAGAGCTGAAAAGGAGCCAAGACAGCTTTCTCTGAACTCTTCATCCTGCTGGAGCGCATTTCCCACAGCATTCTGCTCAAAGCCTTTGTGGGCTCTGGGCTGTAGAACTCTGGAAGCAGATAGCTGCTCTGAATGGAGGGGCAGGGGCTAGCGAGATGCTCTTTTTAAATGTCACATTTCTAACCATATCACACAAGTTACCCACAAAATGCCAAGGTGAATATTCCCACAAAGCTTTTAGACAAATAGAGTCATCTAGCGACTTGATAATTTTGTGTTTATTATACAAGAGTTCAACAGCAATCAGAGTTGCAAAAATCTAAAAACCTACTATGTGCTACGGGCTGGGCCGGGCATTGTGCTAGATGTCAAAGAGTCAAAGAAAAATAAAATCCAATCCCCAATTATGTCAACTGTTGAGACTTACTTTTTAATCCGAATTGCCTAAAGTTTCTCCTAGGGGTTTGTGACATGTGTATGTGACAGCAAGGACTTTTTTTAATGGTCAAACTTTTTCTTTGAAAAGTTATAAGAGGGAACACAACTAGTCATATTATTTAATCTAGATGATGCACTGGGGGAAGACTATGAGGATGTAGAAACAAAATGTCCTGCTAGGAGTGAGAGACTCAACCTTCTTTTTACTAGAAGATGTTCTGTTATTGCTAACAATTTGACTCGGGTGGGGCAAGGGCAATATACATAACCTAAGCATTTGTACCCCCGTAATACACTGAAATTAAAAAAAAGAAAAAAAATTATCAGACGTTGGGGGGCACCGTGGAGGGGTGGGATATGCTTGAAAAGTAGTTGGGGAGCAGAATTAGGGGTCTCAATAGGGGAAAGGAATTCCTCGAAACTGATTTATGTGATTAACTGTACACCTCGGTAAATTCACTGAAAATCATTTAATTGTACACTTAAAATGGAGTGTTGGTTGTACGTAGATACAGTTGGAGCACTATGTATGTACTCTCTGGTCTACTTCGACAGAGTAGGTGTTTGAATGTAATAAGATAAGTCAACTTGAGTGGTAATATATTTTGGGAAATCAGCTCACTACAAATTGTGACTGTAAACATTGTACTGTAAATGTTTTGTAGTTTTCCCCCAATAAAATTTTTGG
>CAUYRT010099688.1:0-12517 GCA_963574885.1 Lepilemur ruficaudatus | reverse complement strand
TGGGAGGCCGAGGCTGGCGGATCAGGAGTTCAAAACCAGCCTGAGCAAGAGCAAGACCTGTCTCTACTAAAAATACAAAGAAATTAATTGGCCAACTGAAAAAAAAAATAAAATAAAAAAATTAGCCAGGCATGGTGGTGCGTGCCTGTAGTCCCAGCTACTCGGGAGGCTGAGGCAGAAGGATTGCTTGAGCCCAGGAGTGTGAGGTTGCTGTGAGCTAGGCTGATGCCATGGCACTCTACAGCCCGGGCAACAGGGTGAGACTCTGTCTCAAAAAAATAAATAAATAAAATAATAATAATAATACTTTAGTGGATAACCTTCAGAAATATGCAGAACTTTTCATCCTAATAATGTCCTTTATAGAGAAAGAAAACCAAAATTCATACGTTGCTTTCAGTTGTCATCTCTTTCGTCTCCTTTAATTTGGAATGGTTATTGAATATTTTTTTGTATTTCTTTATACTTCATGACATTGAATTCATTTGCAGAAAGTTCTTCAAGTTGGGTTAGTGTGATTTAGGTTATGCACTTTTGGCCGGAACGCCACAGAAGTGGTGCTATGTTCTTGGTGCATTATACCAGGAGATGTGTGCTGCCAATTAGATCTGTTACTGGCTGCCTCAACTTCGATCATATGGTTAAGGTAGTCTGCTAGGTTTCTCCACTAAAAGTAACTATTTTTCCCTTTGTAGTCAATAAACTGGTGCTGAGATACTTTGAGACATTGTAAATATTGTTGTTCCTCTCACTTGCCTGCACTAGCATCCAGTCAGTAATTCTTGCCCGGTTCTTTTACTAATCTGATGGATGCCAAATGGGGATTTTAAAATGCTGTCATTCCTTCCACTTTAATAGTTGTTTTTCTTTTAAAAGGAAGATTTTTCTTCCATCCGTCTATCCATCTCATCATGAAGCCGTGGATTCTTTCTTTATTCAATAGGTTATAATCTTGTTGTTATTTATTTTGGTAAGTTATCCTGTTACTTTATTGCTCAAATTCTGTTGCCAGATTTGGCGGGTCGGACCTCTGCCTTCTCGCTGACTCTTTGCTCTTTTAACACATCCCTATCATTCTGTGAGTACATCCTTCTGGGGGCACAGTAAGATGTTCTGGGTTCACCTTGACACTTCCTCGCCCTAGTCTTAGAACCAGACATTTCTCCAAGGAGCCCTGATTTCTTTTAGTGGAGAGTATTTAGAAGTCAAGACCTGTCTTTCAGAATTATTAATCCCTGTTTCTGTGAAAAAAGAAGCCTACTAATTAGAGTTTGGCATGTGTTTCTTTTGTCTTTGGCCTGAAAACACTACTAAATGAGCTTGCTAATTAATGACTATGTTCAAGTTACTTGGGCCAGTCACCTCCCACCTTTCTTCAGTGTGGATATTCAGTTGAAACATGTTTTGTTGAATTTAGAATTCCTCCCACCCTTGTTGATTTATTTGCTCCATTTTTTACCCTATTCTGACTGATGCTCTGTAGGGTAATCAGTTTCATTGTTCTGTCTGTGTTTTATCCTTTCTGTGTTTCTTTTTGTTCAAATGAGCATACAGCGTGCATATTTTCTTATTTCCCCATCTTTCCTACATAATATTGAGTAGTATACTATAAATACTCTTGTACTTTCCTCTTTTCATTTAATAATATATTGTGGAAATGATTCCACATCGGTTTATAGAGATCTTCTTCATGTTTTTTGTTTTATAGTTGCATAGCAGTCCATTATGTGGATGTACCATTTCCTCTACATCTGGGCATTTGGGTTGTTTCCAGTATTTTGCAATTATAGACAATGCTGTAGTGAATAACCTAATGCATGTGTTTTTGCATTGTTAGAGGTGTTATCTTCAGGGTAAATTCTTAGAAAATGAGACTGCTAGGTCAAAATGTAGCCATATATGTAGGGTTTTTGGGGGGTGTTCCTCCCCCAGCTGGGGTCTTGCTGTGTAGCCTTGGCTAGAGTGCTGCAGTGGCATGCTCATAGCCCACTGCAGCCTCGAACTCCTGGGCTCAAGTGATCCTTCTGCCTCAGCCTCCTGAGTAGCTAGGACTACAGGTGTGTGCCACCAACACTTGGCTAATTAAAACAAAAAAATTTTTTTTGCAGTGGCAAGGGTCTCAGTATGTTGCCCAGGGTGGTCTAAAACTCCTGAGCTCAAGTGATCCTCCTGCTTCGGCCTCCCGGAGTGCTGGGATTACAGACATGAGCCACTGCGCCTTGCCTCCTATATATAGTTTTGTTAAAGAACACAAAATCCCCTTTCATAAAAGTCTTGCCAATTCGCATTCCCACCAGCAATGTACGCATGCTCATTTCTCCACAGCCTCACAAACTGAGTATATTGTTACATTTTCTGTTTTGCTAATCTTATAGATGAAAAATAGTTGAGAAATGAAATCTCATTATAGTTTTAATTTGCTTGGTTATCATGAAACTATGGCATTTTAAAATTAAATAATTTTTTTTCCATAGACGAAACTGCAAAGGAAATCCTAATTGTTTGGTTGGGATTGGTGAGCATATCTGGTTAGGAGAAATAGATGAAAATAGTTTTCATAACATCGATGATCCCAACTGTGAGAGGAGAAAAAAGGTAAACCATCATTTTCTAAGTGATTACTGTATGGTATTCCTTGGTTTTTGTTTTTGCTTTTGTTTGTGCCTGCGATTAGAAACCACTATTGATTTTTTGATAACCTATTTTTTCAGCTTTAAGATAAGTAGTAAAATTTAAGTCTTTACGCCACTTGAATTGGAACAGTGCTTAATGATATGATTTAAAACAGGTAGCTATGTAATCCAGTAAGCCTTTAAATAATGGTTTTAGTTTGAATGCTTATTCTGTGTTTGCTTTAACATTGCATATTTTATTTTGAACTCTTTTAAAGTCCATTTATAGGAGGTGGTAATTCAGGGGAACAAGCTCACATAATAATATAACTTGCTTTCTAGGGCTCGTATTTTATATATTAATGTTTATATCATATAGTTTTACTTTTTGAAAATACATATTAATATTTTCTAACCATAAACCTGGCATCACAGAGCAGTAAGCTATGTTGTTGTATAGATATTTTGTTTATTAAAAGGAATAATTCTTTGTAAGTTCAGGAATTCTCAACCTTATCTTTGGAAAAAGGTGCAACCAGTTACCTTCCCCCACCGCAATCTTCCAAGTCTCTAGGGTGTAAGGGAACTTTTCTAGAAGTTTCACTTCATCATTGTATTGAATGCTGGCAGTTTAGGAGTATAGAAAATGAAAAACCTATATACATGAGTTCAAAACTGATGTTTGTAGCATCCACTGTTCTTATTTTAGATGTAAGTGCCTAGAGAAGACAATATGCTAGAGATGAGCAGTGATGCTGTCTAAAGTCTTTTCCACTCCTGTGGTCAACCCAAAACGGGGCTTTCATGAATATTATGCCCCACCTCCACCCAAGAGAGATTTAAGGTAGTTATACTATGTTGGTTGGGGCAGTTTCACAAATTTTTAATCTGAAAATTTAAAAATAATGCTGCTTATAAATTTTTTGTTTAAGGGAAAATTGATTTTATGCTTGTAAAATTTGTATTTTTGTAGAACTCATTTGTGGGCCTGACTAACCTTGGAGCTACTTGTTACGTCAACACATTTCTTCAAGTGTGGTTTCTCAACTTGGAGCTCCGGCAGGCGCTGTACTTATGTCCAAGTACCTTCAGCGACTACATGATGGGAGATGGTATCCACGAAGAGAAAGGTTGGTGGGGATGATTGGGGAAGAGCTCGCTTCTGATTTTATTTCCAGCTAGATCACTTCTGAACCAGCACAAAGGGGCAAACACGAGTGCTCCTTATGTGCCAGACATGATCCTATATCTTTTATAAACATAGGATTCAGAATATGATCGTTTTCCTTTTTTCCCTATGTATTTGTCATTTATGCACCAAAATGGCCAAATTCAAATGAAGGAAGTACATTTGCTTTTTCTTCTTATAGCTGGCAGCTATAATTTCTTTTCTTTCCTTGTGTTTTTGAAACAGGGTCTTGATATGTTGCCCAGGCTAGATAAGTACAGTGGTTATTCACAGGTGGGATCATAGCGCACTGCAGCCTTGAACTCCTGGGCTCAAGCGATCCTCCTGCCTCAGCCTCCTGAGTAGTTGGGACTACAGGTGCATCACTGCACCCGGCTTACAATTTCTATGTGTAATACTTCTATGTGATTATAGTCCATTAATTTCTAGTGGTTGATAAAAATCAGCCAATAAGGCAGAAAATATTACTGTTTTGTTTGAGAGACTCAATAAATATTTAAACGTAACCACAAACAATCTTTTGGCCTTGTTCCCAAATAGGCTGACTCAAATGATATTCTCTAAAATTAAGGTTAAATTTATTAAACATGAGAAAACCAGCCACTAATATTCTACTACACTTGTATATTTAAACAGAAGCAGTTTCAAACTATTTATACTGGAATTACATATTTTGTTTCATGTACAGTATGTGGATTGTTATTACTAAATAATATTAATTTATATTTAGAGATTTCTGCTTTGAAATAGAGTTTTTATGACTTGAACCAGATTTTTCTTTTCAAAGCTGGGAGCAGGGGAGAGTAGGTGTTTAAGATTATATAGGCCTGGGAGCTTCAAGTTGGGAACTTTAGACTCTTGTTCCCATCTGCAAATCCTATTCTGTCCTTTTTGTATGATCTGATTTGGGCACATGGCCTGTGTCTTTGGCTCCAAGAGAGAAAAGATGGGATTCTTAAGCCCCACATCTTCTTGCAGCCCCAGACTATGGTGATGCTTTAGAGTCTCCGTCCCAGTTGATAGTACTCTTTGCTTCAAAACATAGTGCTTAAAACATTCTTTAAAGGTTTCCCCAAAGCTTCATGCCTCTATTTCTGAATATTTAAATCTAGATTGATAGTATATTATGCATTTAATAGTGTATGCAAAAGATAATTTAAAATGGATTATTTTTAAGTTTTAGCGTTGTTTTTCTGACAAATTTATTAATAAAAATATAATAAAATAACAAGTGAAAACTAAATTTGTATTTTATAAAATGATGTGCCATGGCCTTCGTTGGGTATTATGGCTTTAATGTGTATCTTCAAGCAAATAAAAAAAATTTTTTTTAATACGTAAATTGTTATGCTTTTTTTTTGAGACAGAGTCTCACTGTGTTGCCCGAGCTAGAGTGCCGTGGCATCAGCCTCGCTCACAGCAACCTCACACTCCTGGGCCCAAGCAATCCTCCTGCCTCAGCCTCCCGAGTAGCTGGGACTACAGGCATGTGCCACCATGCCCGGCTAATTTATATATATATATTTTTTTTTTTTTTAGTTGTCCGATTAATTTCTATTTTTAGTAGATACGGGGTCTTGCTCTGGCTCAGGCTGGTTTCGAACTCCTGACCTTGAGCGATCTGCCGGTTTCGGCCTCCCAGAGTGCTAGGATTACAGGCGTGAGCCACCGCGCCTGGCCAATAAATTGTTATACTTTACCAAAGCTTTTTATTATATTCTCCAGCAAGAGTGCACACTTCCAATGTTAATATGTTTAATAGGCACAGTGTAGCATAGTGGAAAGAGTTTGTATTAGAAATTATGGAGTTTGAGTTGTATTCATAGCTCAACCACTCCCATATTTTTCAGATGGGAAAACCAGCAAGGTTTAAGTTATTGAAGATCTTACTATAGAGTATTCCGAACTATAAAATGAGAGAATTGAAGTAAATATAAACTTACTTCAACAGCTTTTAACAGCCTGCAAAGTCCTTGTACCCTAAGAAGTAAGATTTTATCTTTATTTTTACAGATGACACATTAACTTGCTGAAAGTCACAATTGTAGTAAGAAGACAAATATTCAGAGTCTAATTAGGAGACAGAAGCTACACAGTAATTTGAAAAGGGAAAGTTTCACATAGAAAATTATTAACAGGGAATTAGAATAATGGGGAATTGGTTAACAAGAGTTAAAGACGATTTTAAGGAATACAGAGACAGCAGATATGGGGAGCAGCCTTTATCCCTAGAGCTGAAAGACATTGCCCGAGGAAGAGTCCCCCACCCCCATGTCCCAGCCCTGAGATCCAGACTTCTTTGGACAGAGCACTGCTGGGACACGCTGGATGGCCGAAAAGGTAATGAGGTGCCTCACTGGGGATCCCTGCTGCAACCTGTCCATGAGGGTGTCCAGGAGGCCACTCACAGGGTGGTCATTCAAGAGGAAGTGCTGGGGGAGGCTGCTGGCCACTGTTAGCTGCAGGAACCTAGAGCCCTGGAAGAAGCTGACCCGTCGGAAGCTGGTGAGAGAGGCACAGCTTAACCCTCCAGTGCCCTCCACCAATAAGACTTAACCTCTTGATAGCTGGCAAGAGAAATACTTGCAGAGGTCATCTCTATCATCACAGAGCAGGCAAAGAAGGTTGAACTTGGAGCTGAGAAGTAATAAATTAATAGCTGGTATACAAGATAAGACTTGGGATTTTCAGGGATCTTGAGACCCAGACTTCCTATTTACATCTCCTCCAACTCTTTAAAACTTGTAACTCTAAGGCCGGGCGTGGTGGCTCACGCCTGTAATCCTAGCACTCTGGGAGGCCGAGGCGGGCGGATCGCTCAAGGTCAGGAGTTCCAAACCAGCCTGAGCAAGAAGGAGGCCCCCTCTCTACTAAAAATAGAAAGAAATTAATTGGCCAGCTAAAAATATATAGAAAAAATTAGCGGGGCATGGTGGCGCATGCCAGTAGTCCCAGCTACTCTGGAGGTTGAGGCAGGAGGATCGCTTCAGCCCAGGAGTTAGCTCAGCCTAGCGGTGAGCTAGGCTGACGCCACGTTACTCTAGCCGGGCAACAGAGTAAGACTCTGTATCAAAAAAAAAAGGCCAAAAAACTTGTAACTCTAAAATTGCAGGATTTTGTATTCTTCACTCAAGTGTGAATTGCTTAAGATTTCTGTCACTTTTTCCGTTTGTGGCAAGTCCACATTAACTGGACTTCTGAAATCATGACTAGAAACTGTAGCCACAATTGCTGTTGTTGCTGTAATGCGTGTATAGCCTCTTCCCTACAGGGAATGTATATAGACAGCCCTGGCTGCCTCATTACTTTCAAAAGATGTGGTTGCTAATTTTAAGTTTCAAGATGATAATAAAACAATATAGTTTGGATGTAAGGATGTTTAATTATGTTCTCGTGTGAGGAGGAAGCACCACCATTTTTTAAAAAGTAGCAACTTTATAAAAGCAAACTTGTATTTTTCTTTTAATAGACTATGAGCCTCAAACAATTTGTGAGCATCTACAGTACTTGTTTGCCTTGTTGCAGAACAGTAACAGACGATACATTGATCCATCGGGATTTGTTAAAGCTTTGGGCTTGGACACTGGGCAACAGCAGGTAAGAACTTTTTTTGTTGTTATATATTCAGAGGTACCCAAGTGTTCTTTAGACGATTTATAGGAGGAGATGAAGTAGAATGCTTTTTAAAAATTAAATTTTTAAAAATTTTGCATTAGAGCCTTTACTGCCCAGTATGTTATACATTATACTTGATTCCATTTCTGAAAATTCATATGTGGGCACTGATTCAACATAGCTTTAGTCCTTGTTTGAAAATCATACATTGGAAGTACAGGTAGTTTCTGGAATATTTAATTTATTACTATTTGTATTAGAAGTTGAAAAGCAAGATATGATTTTTCTTTTTATTAATCTAAACTTGTAGGATGCTCAAGAATTTTCAAAGCTCTTTATGTCTCTGTTGGAGGATACTTTGTCTAAACAAAAGAATCCAGATGTGCGGAACATTGTCCAACAGCAGTTCTGTGGGGAATATGCTTATGTAACTGTGTAAGTCTATTTCAACTTTTTCATGGTACATTTTATTCTAAGACAGTTGCTCATATGTTATTGAATTTTCAATTCAGTTCCAAGTTACAACTTTAGTGGGTTATCATGGGATCTGAAGTATTTATAGTAATACACTTCCATGGGAACATGTAAACAACCAACTTGATCATTGCAGTTGAACCCATCCAGGTGTTAGGAACTATGTCTGGTTGAGCTCTTACCATCTGCTCCTACCTTACGGCTGTGTGGTTGAGCTGAAAGAATAAGATTGGAGCCAGCTAGAATACTAACAGTAAATGTAAAATACCTCTTTAAAAATTTCCCTGTTTTAAAATATATGACCCCACCAATCACTTTGTTTTTATTTGATTTTTAGTATACATAGTGTAAATAATTTCTGTGAAAGAGAATTAAGGTTATAAGTGCTTCCTTCCTTCTTTCTAGGATATAATACAATAGAACTTTATTACTTTTCTCATTCTGATCTTAATTTTATCACTCTATTTTATTGTAGTTGCAATCAGTGTGGCAGAGAGTCTAAGCTTTTATCAAAGTTTTATGAACTGGAGTTAAATATCCAAGGCCACAAACAGTTAACAGATTGTATCTCGGAGTTTTTGAAGGTATTCAAATTTTGGTATATTTATTGTTTTTGCTTATTAACAGTTAAATGCTATTCTGAGTGGTATTTTGATTTAATGGATAGAGCCATTATGTCAGCTTTTTCTACATAAGAAGTATCTGCGTAGCAATCTAGAAGAAACTTTATAACAGTACAGAAGCAGGCTGTGTCTTAAAATAATTTTTGGTTATTTCAAGTTATATATGTGTGAAAACATAGTGGGTAGTGGAGTATTGAAGGAAATTAAGCTGTTAACATAAAGGTAATTTGCCATTTCACATGAGAACTAGATGTGTTAAGTACAAATTTTTTTGCATCAATATGGTCATTCTTCAGCCCCTCCACTCCATATTTCTACTGTCTGTATATTTAGATATACGTGGAGATACGGAAGTGGTTCCTTTTTGTTCTTAGTGGAAAACTGCTAAGAGGAAACATTTTGTTACTAAGCTTGAACAGATACATAGCATAATAGATGAGCTTATTATACAGCTTCCTGTCTTAAAATATTTGTTTTTCTTACTCCCCTAGTACCATTAGCATGGCTAAAGTAGTCATTGAATTCATTCAGCTAAGTATTGAGTGCTTACTGGGCGTCAGGCAGTGTTTCAGCTATTAGGGCTAACAACAGTGAATGAAGCACACAAAATTAGCTTTTATGGAGCTTATAGTGGCGTGGGTATCAGGGAGGGACAGTGAAGTAAATATAAGTAAAATATATAGTGTCGACCATAGTAAGTGCTATGGAGAAAAGTAAAGCAATGGGGGGCTGGGCAACGTGCTGGGGAAGAAGGTGAGGCTGGTTGTAATTTGAAATAAAATAATTGAAGGCGAAGTAGTGAGCCATGCAGCATTCAGGGAGAGGAGTGTTCTGGGCAGATGAAATAGCAGAGGCTGAGGCAAGAATGTGCCTGGTGGTTTGAGGAACAGCAAGGAGTGCTGTTCCTTCAGTGTGGCTGAAGTGAACAAGCAAAGGGCAAATGATAGAAGATGAAGTTGTACAGTTAACCAAGGGCCGTGTCGGACAAGGCCTAATAGACCTTTGTCAGAAGTTTGACTTGTCCTGTGAGTGAGATTGAGATGCTAGCAGGTTTGTGAACATAGGAGTGATACGGTCTGTTCTAACAGGATCTTGAAAATAGGTTGAAGGTTGAATGGGTTTAGACAAGAGTGCATGGTGGCTTGGAGCAAGGGCTAGCTGAAGTGGTGGTAAGTAGTGTTTGGCTTTTAGATATATTTCCAAAGTAGAACTGATAAAATTTGCGGACTGGATATAGAGAGAAAGAAGGGAGTCAAGGATTACTAAGGTTTTTGGCCTAATCAACTGAAAGGATGGAGTTGCCAGTACTGAGGGGAGGACTGTGGGGAAGGAGCAGGGTTGGGAGAGGAATTAGGAGTTTGGCTTTGAGCATGTTACATTTGAGAGCTACAGTTTAAGGGGAAAAGTCAGAACTGGGTAAAATCATGAAGGGAGTGGGAGAGAGACAAGTAGTGAGCCCTGCAACATTGAGATGTTAAGGGACCAGCGAGATAAGAGCAGCTGGCAAAGGATGCTGTGGAAGCATGGCCAGCGAGTTAGGAGGAAAATAGGTGAGCATGTTATCCTGGAGGCCAAATGGAGAAATGATGGTACCAGTGTTGTATTACTTAGAATAATCTATTACAAAAAGCTGTTACAGAATTAAAAAGGCAAATTTAAAAAGAAACCACTATCAGCTAAAACATTTGATTTTTTTCTGCACTTCTCTTTTTAGCTTTGTCTCATGAATATGGTTCAGTAATTTTAACCAAATACATATATAATTTTGTATTCTGGTGCCCATGTGTAGTTTCTACCCACTTTTTTCCACTTTTTTAAAATTAATTTTGCATCAAAGTACATATGACATTTCTTTTTAAAACCCACTTCTTTAAAATTCTCAGAAATAACATTACCAGGACAAAGAAACTAAAACAAGTATTTAAAAAAAATCATTCATTCTGGAAATAGGTACATCAGTTTTAAGCATCATTGTATACAAATTGATAATGTAACTGCTAAGCAGTGCCTGTTAATCTTATGTGTCCATTATTTTAGTAGCTTGTTTTTAAACAGCTTGAATGGGAGCCATTAACTAAAATGAAATTATAGTTATCAGAGGCCTTTTCACTTGTTTTAAATTTTTTCATCTTCTTTTTTTAATTAATATGTCTTATTCCTGATTAGGAAGAAAAATTAGAAGGAGATAATCGATACTTTTGTGAAAATTGTCAAAGCAAACAGAATGCAACAAGGAAGATTCGACTTCTTAGCCTTCCTTGCACTCTGAACTTACAGCTAATGCGTTTTGTCTTTGACAGGTAAATGTGTACAAGCAGTAGTGTGCATTGTTCATTGTGGGCTAATGTACAGATTTTACCATAAACAGATAATAAAATGATTATAATTTGAAACTCTAGATTTAAGGGTAAAAGTTATACATGGAGCCTATCATTTTGAAATGTCAGTATTTCATGATTTTATCACAAAATTCTTAAGCCAGGCGTATGTAATTGAGAACTAGAAAAGTAGATAAGCCTTACTTTTTTATTCTAAGAAATTATTAAAAACTACAAAAAACCGAATTACCTTGGCATTCTTTATTATTGTATATTTTAAGTAAATGTTTTACTCATTACACAGTACCCCCCACTTTCATGGGAATATAATGTTCATTTTATAACTATGATAAAATCAAGGCAGTGTTTGCACATGTGCATTTCTTCTATAAAGCAGGAGCATCTGTGTTTTTTGTGATTAATTTAAAACTTCTAGAAATATGTTATATTTGGAAGCAGCATTTTGAATTCATACCTTTTAACCTATTGGTTATTATTTGCCCAATTATAAAACAGTATTAAAATGTTTACTTCTAATTGTACACGTTTTGAGCAAGATTGCTAAATGAAACCTAGCTACTGTTGAGTTTATTAAAATAGCTGATAGAGCTTATACATTGTTTTATGATTGTTTTAAATATAAATATAATCAGCTTTCCTCTTGGTTAGGCAAACTGGACATAAGAAAAAGCTGAATACCTACATTGGCTTCTCAGAAATTTTGGATATGGAGCCTTATGTGGAACATAAAGGTAATATTTTTACTGAGCAGTGAAAATTATAAGCTCAGAGACTGTAGCTTGTGATCTGCCTGTGATGAATTTAGAATAGTAGTTACTGCTAGTTTTTATTTGTTAATCTCTGTCTGGGAACAAAGGCTTTTTCAGATGAGCTAAGATGTTAATTCCATTTTCTGTAAGGACACAACAAAGATTAGTTGGTTCATTAATCAATAGCTACATAACTAAGGGTATAAAAAGAATTTGTAGAAAATGCAAAAGGTATTTTATTGTTTCTGAACCCACTCCTGTTACCTTGGTTTCAATACTGTTATCTGTTATTCCTCAAAACTAAGAGTCTCCCAGCTGCCTCTATCCCCCCCTTTTTTTTTCATTAATTTTTTAAGAGACAGGGCCTCACTATGTTGCCCCAGCCAGAGCGCAGTGGCATTATCATAGTTCACTGCAACCTCAGACTTCTGGGCTCAAGCCTCCTCCTGCCTCAGCCTCCTGAGTAGCTGGGCGACAGGTGCCTGCTACTATGCCCACCATGGCAGGCTGGTTTTTAAATGTTTTGTAGAGATGGGGGGGAAGTCTCACTTTGCTCAGGTTGGTCTCAAATTCCTGAGGTCAAGTGAGCCACCGTGCCTGGCCTTCCATTCACTTTTTTTTTTTGAGACAGAGTCTCACTCTGTTGCCCAGGCTAGAGTGCCATGGCGTCAGCCTAGCTCACAGCAACCTCAAACTCCTGGGCTCAAGCAATCCTCCTTCCTCAGCCTCCTGAGTAGCTGGGACTACAGGCATGCGCCACCATGCCCGGCTAATTTTTTCTATATATTTTTAATTGGTCAATTAATTTCTTTCTATTTTTAGTAGAGACGGGGTCTGACTCTTGCTCAGGCTAGGCTTGAACTCCTGACCTTGAGCAATCCTCCCACCTTGGCCTCCCAGAGTGCTGGCATTACAG
>CAUYRT010099686.1:0-18937 GCA_963574885.1 Lepilemur ruficaudatus | reverse complement strand
TCAGCCTAGCTCACAGCAACCTCAAACTCCTGGGCTCAAGCAATCCTTCTGCCTCAGCCTCCCGAGTAGCTGGGACTACAGCCATGTGCCACCATGCCCAGCTAAGTTTTTCTATATATATTCTTAGTTGGCCAATTAATTTCTTTCTATTTATAGTAGAGATGAGGTCTCACTCTTGCTCAGGCTGGCTTCGAACTCCTGACCTTGAGCGATCCGCCCGCCTCGGCCTCCCAGAGTGCTAGGATTACAGGCGTGAACCACCACGCCCGGCCTCTTCTTTAGGAATTTAGTATGTCAAGTGTATAATTAGCTTTGGAAACAAAATACTAAACAGCCATAAGATCAATTACTTTTTTAGGCTCAGGAAACACTAGCTGGTTACAATGATAAAAGTATTTATCCACTGAAAAGCCTGAGACGAAAAGTAATAACACATATGGAAGGAAGCTAGCAAGTTGATAAGTGTTAAAAGTGCTATATAAATACATGATATCTCCAAGATAGGCAACGCTGTAGAGTGTAGTTTTACAGATACAACTATGACATCCACTTCCAAATAACAGGCTTTTTTTTTCTTTGCAACAGCCCACAACTCTTCCAAAGTAGTTGCGTTAAGTATTTGTTCACATCCTCATCCTATTTAATAGTCAGTGTATTTAATGAAGATGTTATCTTCTTGGTGAGACATTTTTATGTAACATTTGAATATGACTATATTTACAGTGTAAAAAGTCATAATACAATTTGACATGTTTTCCCAAATGAGTTGCAGAGAAATGACAGAGGAAGAGAAAAGTGTTTTTTTTCTATAAAGAGGGTGACCCTGGTCAATTCCAAATAAAGACAGCTGTGAATTATGATGGGTTCCTCTGACAATTATCATATTTAAACTGAACTGATAATATGATAGCTCAGGGAATAATTCCTGGTATGTTGCAAGTATTGTGGACAGTTTGTTCCCTGCATGATGTAAGATAAGATAATTTTTTTCCTCCCTAAACATTTTCTTTAACTCTAGGCAACTTGGACTAGTGTAAAAAGTATTGGTTTTGCCATCAGATATGACTTTGAATTATTTTATACATATGTATCTATGTAGTGACTTTGAATTCTGATATGAATCCTTCTGGGAAACCCAATAGGTTTTGATTTTATACATGTTACTTTTCTAATTTTTTAAATACTTAAATGGATTCTATTTCTATAATAAAGTTGTTGTGAAATTGAATAAATGCAACATGTATATTTTTTGTTTATTCAATTTATATATATATAAATATATATGTAACTACCACAAACCCTTGCTTAGTAGATGTCTAGTAATGTCAGAAAGCAAATTTCCTACCATGTGTTCCCTTTCTGTTTAATTCATTCATTTGCCTACGTTTTCTCTTTCCTTCATATCTGACATTTATTGGGTCATCAAATTCTTTTGATTCTGCTTCTGAAATGCTTTTCATATTGTTTTCATAATCTCCATTCTTTCTGGCAATGCCTTAATTTAGGATGGCAATGACCTTTTATCTAATTTTTTTCCCTCCCTCCAATCTTACCACTTCCAATCCATCTTCCACACTGTCCAGAGCCTCTCAAAACACAGTACTGATTATGAGTCAAACTCTCTTGTCTAAATACTTTTAATGACCAGTCTTTATTGCAGGGATCTTATCTGCTTCATCTTGCATCTCCACCGTCAAACAGGGTGTTCCATGTTAACCACCCTCTTCTATCAGCTTCTTCAATTTTCTGTGATTGGTTTAGGTTATGGCAAACTTTCTAAACAAAAAGATCTGTTAATGACTTTTAAACATATGAAAGAGATGTTCAACTTCACTTAAAATTAGAGATCTGCAAACTAAAACTAAGATATTATTTGTCATCAGTTTGGCAAAGATCAGAAAGCTTGACAATACATTATTTTGGCTAGGGTGTGAGGAAACATTCTCAACCAATGTTTATGAGAGTGTAAATCGATATCGTCTTTTAAGAAAACAATTTGACAATATCTGTCAAAAACAACCATAACTTTGATCCAGCATTTTAATTTATCCTATAGAAATATACGTGCAAAGATATATGTGAAGAATATTCATTGCAGCATTGTAACAGCAAAAGATGGGAAATGACTGAATTGTCTACCAACAGGGTGATGGTTATATAAACTGCAGTGTATTCATGAAATGTAGTTCTACAGAGCCATTAAAAAGGATGATGCAATCTATGTGTACTGATATAAAAGATCTCCAAAATAAGTTAAAAAGCAAAGTGCAGAGCAGTATATGTAGTATGCTATCATTTTATAAGATTTAAATATATATATATATATACACATATGTATTAAATATTAAAATGTGTCTGGAGTGATATACCATGGATTGAAGAGAGTGGTGGCCTCTGAGGAGGTGAACCAGGGACAAGGGATTAGAGGTGGTAGAGGGACTACTCTGTACTCTTCAGTACTGTTTAAAATTTTTTCACCAGGCACATGTACTTTTTTCCAAAAATAACAGAGCAATGATTATACAAATTATGGCAGATCACCTTGATGATACATGAGTCTGGTACTTTGTTGCATCTCAAAATAGTCCTGTGCAATAGCATTGTTTAACAGAGAGATACACAGATGATTGATGAGATTGGGTATCTGCCTGAAGTTCTCCTATCATTAAGAAGCAATAGGAGAATGAGTCCAGGCCTACCTGGCACCAGCTCCCTTCAGCCTGCTTTGAAAGTACCTCAGCTGTAAAAAATATCCCATTGTATTCTGAATATCACTCATGTCTATGCTATTTCCCCATTAGACTAAAAGATTCCTGAAGGGAGGAGCCATCCATCACTGTATGGACTATTTTAATGTGTGTCTTCATCATGCCAAGCAACTTAAGAAGCAAAAACACAGGATGGTGATGCTAAACACGGCATTCACAGAATTCAAGAGCAAGCTGTTTTCTTTGATTGTGTTTGTCCTTCCAGTGCACAAAAACATGGTTCAAAACATTCTACAAATACCTGCCTCTCCACATAGCTGACAGGGTAAGTGTGAAATTGACAGCGCAGTTTATCCTGTGACACATTTTAATAGATGCCTTTTGTTGCTAGCTCCATTTGGCCTGCTCAGAGCAGGAGGTGGTCTCCAGCCCATTTGTCCCTGGAGGATTCCCATCACATGTCAGTGAAGTATGTGTCCCCACCAGCTCTAGTGACCTGCCTCTGAGATGTGCAAACAAACACTATACTCACTAGAAAGCTTCCAGCCTCTAGAAAACTGTCATATTTAAAGACTTTCTAAAGCAATCAGAAACTCTTAAAAGGCTTTTCTTCAAAGTTACTGGGAATTTTCCAGAATAGTGCTTAAAACAACTCTTAGTTTCCTGAATCTATAAGAAACACATCCTTTTATTGGTCTTTCCTAATTTCCCAGATTTTCTAAAAGCATGAGAATAAGTGAGAGAATAAGGCAGGGTGGGTGGGGAGGTGAGTCTGTCAATTAATACTTAATCTTTGGGCTTATCAACTTAGAATCTCAGATAATTCCTTTCCCAGCATTATCTGAACAGAGACGAGAGGTATAATGGGAAATAGCACAGATTGAAAGCAGGCTAAACTCAGTGTGAAACTAGGTTCTGTCAACACCAGTTATGTGACTTTGGGCAAATTACTTAATTTCTTCAAGGCTTTGTGCCCTCATTTTGCAACATTCTAGTGAAAATTTGCTAGATCATTATCAGCACAATTCTGGGAATACAGTAGGTACTCAATAAATCTTGTTGAGCAAAATGAGTAAATAACATACTTTAGATGACTGGCATACAGAGGAGTTTAATAAATATTAATATTCTTACCACTCTTCACCCTTCTCACCTTCAGTTTGGGCTATATGCTGCCCTTTGGGAAATTTGCCTCTTTGAGCTTGCTCCCAAAAGTCACCAAGGCATGTTTTTAACCAGAAAAAGACAAGCAAGCGCCCCAGAATTAAAGCAAAGAGGGAGCATGCAGTGGAAATGTATTCACTTTAGATTCCAAATCCCCATGAGATGGCCCTGCTTTTCTATTTGTTTGGTCAAAAATGAACCTCTTCGGCCGGGCGCGGTGGCTCACGCCTATAATCCTAGCACTCTGGAAGGCTGAGGTGGGCGGATCACTCAAGGTCAGGAGTTCGAAACCAGCCTGAGCAAAATCGAGACCCCATCTCTACTATAAATAGAAAGAAATTAATTGGCCAACTAAGATATATAGAGAAAAAATTAGCTGGGCATGGTGGCGCATGCCTGTAGTCCCAGCTACTTGGGAGGCTGAGGCAGAAGGATTGCTTGAGCCCAGGAGTCTGAGGTTGCTGTGAGCTAGGCTGACGCAACAGCACTCACTCTAGCCTGGGCAACAGAGTGAGACTCTGTCTCAAAAAAAAAAAATGAACCTGTTCAATGTTGTTGAGCAGAAAATTTTAAATTTTTGTTTTTAAAACTGTTTGTCCATAGTATTGCAAAATGGATTTAAGACAGACAATGGACAGCAGCTGTTGCCAAAGAGTGCATTAGAAAGCTTTTATACTTTTCTATGAAGACACCATGAATCAGTAGTTGAGTACATAGCCTCAACCTCTGACCAACCTAGATTAGAGTCCAAACTGTGTCACTTATTTTCCTTGTGGGCTTGGGCAATTTACTTAACCAGTTTAAACCTCAATGTGCTCATCTGAAAAATGTGGCTAACAAGGGTACCCACCTCATGTTTTTTTAAAGGATTAAATGAAATACTTACCATGCTTACTATGGTGCCTGACACAAGGTTTCCTCTCAACTAATATTGTAGCTATTATTATCATACTCTCATTTAATAACCTCATGAAGTAGCTACCTCTATTTTATAGGCAAGGAAACAGAATTTTAGATGTTGAACATAAAAATATTTAGTGCATCATCAAGCAGATAAGTAAAAGCTTATAGATGAGCTTAAAAAAAATCAACATCTCAGGAATACTAACCCTCTGTACTTTGCAGGCATTTTGTACAGGAGGAAGACTCTAAAATAGCCTATTAAATTGTCTGTCTATATTCATGTGCTAGAAGGGTGGGAGTCCCTATACAGCTAGCATGTATAACCATTGTACATACTTAGTAAATACTTGTTAATCAAATAAGTAGAGTGGTAAGCACGCCGGGGCTCTGTTCTGTATCTTCCTGGGCAGGAGGTGCACCAGTCCCCATTTCTGCCCTAGTCCCACTATCTTCATTGCTACTTCCTTCTTTATCTAAAGCTTCAGAAAAATCAACACAAATTCCTCATTGGAAGTGAGAAGATGTAAAAAAAAAAAAAACAAAAAAACAAAAAAAAAAAACCTAGAGCCTTCCTTGAGATGTCAACCCTGCAAATTTCATCCAAAGTTCAAAAAAATGGGCTATTCACATCTAATTGAGAAACTGTGGTAGACTTTTTATTAAAGTTGGGCACTAGAAAGACTGTAACATCATTGAGGATGAGCAGGTCTCATGGAGTTTTAGAAAGGAACATGTTTAAAGCCTGAATAAATCAATAGTTAAGCTTCAGAGACCTTAGTTTAAATAGACATGTTTTTGACCTATAGCAGAAATATAAACATGAACCTAAAAATGCATTTGCAAATGGTTGTTCTTGGTCAACTAGTAAAATGAAGTCCAAATTTAAGAGTCCTTTTGGGGATCATAGTTTAATACTCTTCTATGTCTATGACAGAAAAAACATGTAGAAAAGAAATTTTAAAAACTTAAAAATGAAAACACGTTTTTTTAAAGGATGAGATGTCTCTTTCTGTTGCCCAGGTTGGAGTGAAGTGGCATGATCATAGCTCACTGCAACCTCGAACTCCTAGGCTCCAGAGATCCTCCCATATCAGCCTCATAAATACCTGGGACTATAGGCACATACCACACCCAGCTCATTTTTACATTTTTTTTTTTTTTTTTTAGAGATGGGAGTCTCACTATGTTGCCCAGACTGGTCTTGAACTCCTGGGCTCAAGTGATCCTACCTTGGCCTCCCAAAATGCTAGGATTACAGGCATGAGCCACTGCACCTGGCCTATGTTTGAATGTCACTTTGGCCATTTCAAAGATAGAAACAATAATCTAGAAAGAGGAAAATGGAAGTCTATAATAGTAGTTTCAGAGTCAGACAATCCTAGGCTAGAATTCTAGAATTCTGGCACAATCAATTATTAGTATATGAGACTGAGCAAGTCATACACACACACACACACACACACACACACAACTATATATATATATATACACACACACACATACACAAGACTGTAGTAAAGATTAAATAGATGGTTTAAATAGATGACTGTTTGACTCTAAAGCCATGTATTAAATAGATGGCTACTATTAACTACCTAGCAGAATGATGCATAGTACACAGCATGTGCTCAGTAAATGGTAGTTTTTATTATCAGAGAAAGAATGGCAAGAGTTAGAGGTCAAATCCTTTGCAATAAATTCTCATATCTAAGGATTCTCATATGGTCCCCAGAAGCAGGGTTTTATTCATATGTTTAAAAGAAATTGCCTAGAAGACAAGCACCTATGATGTGGGGTGAGTGTGAGATTTAGGACTAAAAGAACCTAGTCTCCCAGTTCTGACTCTAAAACTTTTAGGCAATGTGTACTTGGATTAATCACCTATCATCTCTGAGATTTGGATTCCCCATCTGAAAATAATTCCCATGATTTTTCTGAGTAACAAGAAAGATAATGTAGATTACAACACTTTGTAAATTGTGACATAATCCTAAAAACCCTAGTGAGTCCTTTGTCTCTAGCTCTGTGACAGTCTTGCCCTAAGAAAGTAGATACAGTTGTGTAAGGTGAGTTGTCAGGTTTTCCATCAGATAGACTGCAGAGGTCTCATGACCTCACGGCCACACTTGTATCAGATGCCAGGCCACTGACATTTCAGGGTGGAAGGGGACATAAAGGAGAGCTCTGACACAAAAAATTTCTAGGACAGCTTTCCCAGGTCTGTTAAGCAAGGAACCTTTCATTATCTCTCACTCTGAGCAGGAAAACTCGCCTGCACTCTCAACACTCTCACACAAGAAATCTCTTTTATAAGGGATCCAGGAACTTGGAGGAAAAAGAGGGTCTGAAGGAAGAATGATCTTGCTCCAGCACTTTCTTTTCAGAGGATATTCCTGTAGCAAGAGTAGACGTTTTCATCTTCATATCAATGCAAATAATTGGCATATTTCATTAGATCTTTCTTACAGCAGCAGCGTGGTGTCATGCAAAGAGCTTTAGAGGAAGGTTTAGCCCAAAGCCTCCATTCTTGAATTAATGTATGCGCTTCAGTTGATCGCTACTTCCTTTGAACTATGGCTGATTCTTGAAGCTAAGCAAGGCTATGAACATAGAGGAGACATTTCTTCCTAGCTCACCCTGTTGCTCTTAGAAGCCAGACTTTCAGTGCCCAAATAGATTCCATCTTGAATTGGTCTCCAAATACTTTTCTTGAGTTAATCTGGTCTCCCCTATTTTTGTGAGCTCCAATACCTTTTCATCTGAAAATGTAGTGCCACGGGCTGAACCGAGCACATCGTATGTGCACAATACGTGTTTTTGGAGTGCTTAGTACAGGAATTAATTTAAAATTCATTATAAGCTCCTTGAGTGAAGCCCCTAAAGTACCCAGCACAATGCAAACCATATGCTAAAGAAACACCAATTAATTAATCTGTGTTGTTTTTATCATCTCTTCCTCCTGCTTGATTTGCATCTTCTCGTCTTTGGGAAGTTGAAAATTCCTGCTGTATTTTCCATTTCCCAACTGCCACCAACTGCTAGAACAAACTGCTATACTCTTGGAGACTTCTGGAATCTCCCTTTATAGGTAGGGTTGCCAGATTTAGCAAATAAAAATACAGGACAAGTTAAATTTGAATTTCAGATAAATAATGGGTAACATTTTTTGGTATAAATATGTTCTATACAACATTTAGGTCATATTTATATCAAAAATTGTTTCATTGTTTATCTGAAATTCAGATGTAATCATGTATTTTGTCTGGCAATCCTCTTCACAGGGTCTCACCTCAAGTACTGACACCAACATAGAAGTTGTTATATCTCAAGATTAGACCTTTTAGGCTGTGTGCTTATTAATTAATCACTTCTTAAGCATCTCTAAGGAGACAGAAAGCTGCTTTATCTTCCTTTAAGCACAGGCCTTACTCAGAGTCATGTGCTGGGGAAGGAAGAATCAAGTCCCTCAGTTTCCTGCTTGATCACAAGTGTCCTTCATTTAACCAATGAGCTATCCTCACTCCTCTTAACTGAAGGATAGAAATTTATGGATGTCCCACCAATGCCCAGAAATCAAAGCATTCAAGCAGTACATTTAAGTTTCCCCATCTGTACTTCTCCTGACACCAGTTCATCCCTCCAAATCTCCCTGCTCCTGTCATTAAAACTCAGAAACATTACCTCCTTCTCCAAACATCAGAGATATTTTAAATTCTCTCTTTTGTATGGCTCTTAGTGTACTAAGTTAAAAAGTCCTAGGTTTGTTCTTGTTGCAGTTATTAATTTTTTGTTGTTTTCCCTACTGAAATATTTCTTGTGTCTGCCTCTTACCTCATACTTCTCCAACCAGCCCTGCCCATTTAATATGTCATCACCTGGGACTTGGATTGCAGCAACAGCATCTTAGCTCTTTCAGCTTCCTGCATTTGTGCAATTCCCAGCAAACTTATCATCATGTAGCATCCTATTCCCACCTGGGATTCCCCTGTGGGAGAAGCTGGCATGAATCTTGATTTCCTGTTTAACAAATCAATATCCAGTTCCACAGTCCAGCTTTCATAGCCCCCCCAGCCTATCTATTTTCCTCTCCCTGTCTGTCTTCCATGGACTGACGCAATCCATTTTCTGTTTGCCAAGCTCTGGGCCTCATCCCTGCTTTTGGCTGAATCAGCCCCATCATTGCTTCTGCCTTGAATACCCAACTCCCTTCCCTCCTCCTCTGGATCATTCTGTGTCCCTTGTCTCCTTCAAAACCCAACTCATCAGAAGATAATATAGCCAATCTTGAGGTACAGAAATCTTCAAAGGGAAGAAAATAGAAGAGGAAAACATAAAGGAAAACTTAAAGTAAATTTGATGATGTGAGAATGAAAATCTTCTTTATGTCAAAATGTACCATAAACAAAACAAGAGGAACTAGGAAAAATATTTGCTATGCATAGTAGACAAATATAATATATAACATTATATATTCAACATAATTTGCAAGTCAGTAAGAAACAGATGTTCCAAAAGAAAATGAAAAGTAAATATTAGTGTGTGACATGAAGTAGAAGAGGCCCAAAACATGAAAAATCACAAAATTTCAGCAGAGAAATTTAGAGAGAAATGCAAACTAAAATAACAATGAACTTCCCTTTCCTTTTATCAAATGGACAGTTTTTAAAGAATCATACTCAATGTTGATAAAAGTACAAGAACAGGATTTTTCATACATGCTTTAGCAATCAATTTTAGGATGTTCTTTCTTATAATTCTTTATTTTTATTTTATTTTATTTTTATTTTTATTTTTTTTTTTTGAGACAGAGTCTCACTCTGTTCCCTGGGCTGGAGTGCCATGGTGCCCGGCATTATACTTCTTTAGAACAGCATAGATTTGGAAAATCCTATTGCTTTTTAACCTTGTTAACAGTGTTTTCCAACTTTTCCACAATAAATATGTGTCCTTTTTATAATTAACACTATATGTATATGCATTTTTAAAAATTCTACATGAGGAGGGAGAAGAAAAGTGCATTTTCTTAAAGACCTTGTTTGGTAATCCCTGATTGCCACTAATTGCAATTAATCTCTCAAGCCCAAGATGCTCACCTTGGAAAGCTGTTAAAACAGGAAAAAGTATGTAGACTATTAGTACAGTACCTGGCACTTTGTAAACATTCAAAAAGTGGTGTTGTCTATTATTCTGTTGTATCCTCAGAGAGCATATAGTTTCAGTCTTTTGCATGTAGTAGATGTTAAATTAAAATATCTGCTAGATAGTCTGATTGTTTCTATATGTTTAATATTCTTCTTCGCTGACCCCATTCTCTTCTTCCCCTTTTCCTTTCCTCCTGTCTATTCCACATCTGTCCTATCCATCCCCTGTCTCTTTCTCATTATACTCCATTTGTTATGGAACAATCTTTCATAAATACTCTGAATAACATTTTTCAAAACCCAGCTTCAAAAGCCACTGGTTTGTCAGCCTTACCTGAAGATCACCAGCAATGACAATGGATTCCAGTCTTGTCCCTCTTGCTCCTTATTTTATTAGTAACTGGCTTGAAAGTCATCTGTCCTCAGGATGACTCCTATGCTTGACTGCACCTGAGTGTGCTCACGCTGGTGCTTCCTGGTAGCCTGTGACATGTTTGTCTGCTGACCTTTCCTCTCCTCCAGGCAGAAGCTAATTCTATGGTTCTTATGATGCCTCCTGCATGTTTGTGTTCATCAGTCTTGTAAATTAAGTTTATGGCATTTGCTAGGCAGCAAAATAGCTTCACTTCCCTTCCTCCTCTTCCCCCTTACATCCCTTCTACTCCTTTACCCTCTCCCCTGAAAATGTAATTATTAATTATTCTTTTCTTTTTCTCTGACATAAGTTTGTATTTGCTTTGGGAAAGTAGAATGAGTACTTTTTTACCTATGATCCATAAGCACAATATTGAATATATTTCTTTTATTATTTGAGAAAAATACATGAAACCCTTTAGGGCAGCTGAAAAGAGATAATAACAGCAATAGAATCGTGCAACAAGCACTGGATTCTTCCCTCCATATCTTTATAACTATTAAGGTATATGATTATTGGGTTTGGCATTAGACCAGACTTGAATTCTGTCTGCAATGCTATACAACCTAGGCAATTCACCTATCCACTCTGGGCTTTAGCTTCTTTGCCTGTAAAAAGAAGATGATGACATGCATATCAAAAGGTGGGAATTAAATGTGTGTAAAGTAAATATAAGACACAATCTAACACAGAGTAGGTATAGGGACACTATCATACAGGGAAGTGTGAATTTCCCCTTCCCTTTCCAAGATTAATTAATTTTTTAGGGAATTTATAACCCAGTGGGAAAAAATCAAGATCTATATAAAGTAGGCACTAAACAAAATCAAAATGAATTTATCAAACAGAAAGCACTTATTATGTGTCATGTACGCTATTAAAAGAACTTTGCAAAGATTACTTCATTTAATTTTCAACAGATACTATTATAACCCCAATTTTAAGATGCAGAAACCGATGTCCGTATGGATCCAACAGTTTATAAGAGGTAGAGCCCTTGTAATCAGGTACCAGTGTCTGTACTCATAACCACTGCATAATACTGTTCTTACTCATGCCTTGTACACAGTAGGAACTCAATACATGTTTTCAAATATCTCCTTTAACTTTTCTGACCAAAGCAAAGAGTAACCATCACACATTCCCAGAAAAGCATGCCTTACCTATTCTTTAATCAAAACAGTTGACTGCTTTGCACAGAGTCTAAAACTCAAATCTAGTTGGGTGCAAATGAGACAAGAGAAAATTGGGGTCTTTTTACCATCAAAGATGTGGTTTCCCTCAGACTAGTGACTCTGTAATAATAAACAACCCAGATGTGAAGAGGATGACAGTTTTTAAAGGTCCCTTTGGACTCCAAAATTGCTTTCAGAGAGAATTCATATGCCAAAGCCCCTTTTATATTTGTTTCCTCAGTTAATGCTCACAACTACCTTATGAATAAGTATCATTTGTAGACCCAATTTATGCTGATGGAGGGAAACCTGGGCTTTGTAAATTGCTCAGTTTCTCAAAGTCAGCCAAGCTAGAAAGTGATAGGATTTGAATTCTGAACTGACCAAAGCTGATGATGTTTCCATTATCCTACTCCTTAGAGATGACTATATCTATAAGGTTGTGTTGAAAATCTTCCCTTTATTGCCATTGGACTAAAGCATCTCACATGTAGATTTAGAATTGTAACTTTTTGTGAACTCAGGTATGCTGTGAAGGAGTGTGACTATCTTTAGAAACATTCTAGAAACATTTAGGAACATTTGGAAGCACTCTATGTTCTCAATCAACAATAAAGGGTAACTCTGGCAATAACAGTTTCTCTTAAAAAAAGAACATTTAGAATAAGTCTTCAGGACACCAAGTTAGTAGCTCTGATTTGAGGACATGATAACGAGCAGAAAACATTTTGTTCCAGCCAGTCTATAGCTCTATTCGTCAAAATTAATGATACCAAAACACTTTGAAGATTCAGACTGCTAAAAAAAGATAAATTGTAAAAGGCCTGTACTTCAATTATATTTAACCCTGTTTCAATATTATTAACATCTCATCCCGCTTGGGTAGGTTTTACTGTGAGTGCCCCATTAGGGCTTTTGAAAATGTGACTAGGGATATGGTTGACAACTCTAATGTTGATGTTTCTTACTGAAATCATTATGGACACTGACTTTTCTTGAAGTAAACAAATACCTAGAAGTTCCTAAAATTTATATTTTTAAATTTAAAAATCTAAACCTACTTGCTATCCAAAAATGATTGGAATAATTCTATCTGAAGGCATGTTTTTAATGAGTAAGTTTTCCAGTTCTGAGGTGAAGATCAAGCTCATAGCATAATAACAAATAGATTCAGAATTCTCATTTATCTAGATACCATCTACTTAGATTTAGAGGTAATTTTGACTGAGTTCAAGATAAATTTATCTTGGCTTAGCAAATCCTTTCTTCTTAAGACTTACTCATAATGTGGGGTTCCTGGATACTTAAGGGATCTGTAGGCTGGGTGCGGTTGCTCATGCCTGTAATCCTAGCACTCTGGGAGGCCAAGGTAGGAGAATCGCTCAAGGTCAGGAGTTCGAAACCAGCCTGAGCGAGAGCAAGGCTCCGTCTCTACCAAAAAGAGAAAGAAATTAATTGGCCAACTAAAAATATATAGAAAAAATTAGCCAGGCATAGTGGCACATGCCTGTAGTCCCATACTTGGGAGGCTGAAGCAGAGGGATTGCCTGAGCCCAGGAGTTTGAGGTTGCTGTAAGCTAGGGTGACACCACAGCACTCTAGCCTAGACAACAGAGTGAGACTCTGTCTCAAAAAGAAGAAAAGAAAAAGGGATCTGTAATGTGGTAAAGGAGATTTCAAAATGATTTTCAACCTCAAGTGGGATTTTGAGTTAATACAGGCTAACTCACATGTTAACTTTGGGCCTGTGATGATCAAAACTGTGTGACAGACCAACTCTGATGGGCAGTCACAAATGTTCTTGACTATCTAAAAATAAGAAAATAAATAATTATTATGAATTAATATAGTTTGGTTGATAACATTTTCAAAATTTGGGATCCATGATGGCAAATGTGCACCAAAGCAAGTCTTTGATGTTGAAAAGTTTGAGAATTATTGTCTTAGAGTATAAATTAATAAATTTTTAATAAGACCACAGAGGAATGCTTAAAATATGGTATGGTTTTGGGAGTGATGTCAGCAAGATGGCAGAATAGGAGTTTTTCAGCACCTCTCTCTTTGAAGAAACATCAATCTAAACAACGATCCACATGCAAAAATACTTTCACAAAAATTAGAGTTTTTTTGTTTTGTTTTGTTTTATTTCAGGGTATTATGGGGGTACAAACATTTTGGTTACATTTTTATATGGTCAAAGTTAAGTTATTATCAGCTCAAAATAGATGGCTTTAATTATAAGATGTTTCATGTAAGCTTCATGGTAACCACAAAGAAAAGGCCTATAGTAGATACACAAAAGAGAAAGAGAAAAGAATCAGAGCATACCATTACAAAAATTCATCACATCAAGAAGACAACAATCGATGAAGAAAGGAAAACAAAAGAGTCAGGAAACAATTAACAAAATGGCAATAATAATTCCTTATCTATCAATAATTACGTTAAATGTAAATGGATTAAATTCTCTAATGAAAAGATATAGAGTGGCTGAATGGGTTAAAAAATAAGATCCAACTATATGCTTCCTTTAGGACACTCACTTTGGCTGTAAGGACACACATAAGCTGAAAATGAAGGGATGGAAAAAGACATTTCATGCAAAAGGCAACTACAAGGGAGCAGGTGTGACTTTAAGTGAAAAGCTGTCATAAGAGACAAAGAGGGTCATTATACAACGATAAAAGGATCATTTCCTCAAGAGGCACTAACACTTATAAATACATATGCATCCAACCTTGGAGCCCCAAAATATGTGAAGCAAATGATAACAGAAATGAAGAGAAAAATATACAGCAATACAATAATACTGTAGGTCTTCAATAGTCCACTTTCAACAATGGGCAGACCATCTAGGCAGAAAAAATCAATAAGGAAACAATGGACTTGAGCAGAACTATAGACCAAATAGACCTAACAGACATACAGAACATTCAATCCAACAGCAACAGAATATACATTTTTTTCTCAAGCACACAAAGGACGTTCTTTAGGATAGATTATATGTTAGGTGACAAGATAAATTGTAACAAATTTAAGAATATTGAAATCATATCAAATATCTTTTCTAACCATAATGATATGACAGTAGAAATCAATAACAGGGAGAAGGCCGGGAGCGGTGGCTCACGCCTGTAATCCTAGCACTCTGGGAGGCCGAGGCGGGTGGAGTGCTCAAGGTCAGCAGTTCGAAACCAGCCTGAGCAAGAGCGAGACCCCGTCTCTACTAATAATAGAAAGAAATTAATTGGCCAACTAAATATATACAGAAAAAATTAGCCGGGCATGGTGGTGCATGCCTGTAGTCCCAGCTACTCGGGAGGCTGAGGCAAAAGAATCGCTTGAGCCCAGGAGTTTGAGGTTGCTGTGAGCTAGGCTGATGCCACGACACTCTAGCCCAGGCAACACAGTGAGACTTTGTCTCCAAAAAAAAACAAAAAACAGGGAGAAAATTGGCAAATTCACAAGTATGTGGAAATTAAATAATACACTCCCAAACGACCAATGGGTGAAAGAAAAAAATCAAAGGAAAAATAAAAAAATATCTTGAGATAACGAAATTGGAAAACAACATACCAAAATTTATGTGATACATCAAAATTAATTCTGAGTAATATGTATAGTGACAAATGCTTATAGTTTTAAAAAAGGAATATCTCAAATAATCTAAATTTACACCACAAGGAACTAGAGAGGAATAAACTAAGCCCAGAGTTAACAGAAGGAAGGAAATAGTAAAGATCAGAGCAGAAATAAATAAAATGGAGAGTAGAAAAAAATAGGAAAAAAACCTCTAAAAGTTGGTTTTTTGAAAAGATGAACAAAATAGACAAACTTTTAGCTGAACTAAGGGAAAAAGAGAGAAGACTCAAATAAAATTACAAATAAAAGAAGAATCATTACAATTCATATTACAGAAATACAAAGGATCATAAAAGACTACTATGAATAATTATACATCAACAAATTTGATAACCTAGAAGAAATAGATAAATGCCTTGAAACATACAACCTACCAACTCTGAATCATGAAGAAATAGAAAATTTGAACAGAACAATAACTAAGGAGACTGAGTTAGTAATTTAAAGAAAAGCTATCAAAGAAAAGCCTAGGACCTAATAGCTTCACTGGTGAATTCCACCAAATACTTAAAGAATAGTCAATACTACTCTTTCTCAAACTCTTCCAAAAAGTTGAAGAGAAGGGAACACTTCCAAACTCATTTTATAAGGCCAGAATTACCCTGATACCAAAACCAGACAAGGACACTACAATAAAAGGAAATTTCAGGCCAATATCCTTAATAAATATAGTTGGAAAAATTCTTAAAAAAGTAATATCAAACCAAATTCAACAGCACTTTAAAAGATTATACACAATGATCAAGTGGGATTTATCCCTGGATGCAAGGATGTTTCAACCTGCACAAATCTATAAATGTGATACACTTTATTAACAGAATGAAGAATAAAAATTATATGATCATTTCAATCATATAATTCAATAATCAAATGCAGAAAGAGAATTTGAAAAAAATTCCACATCCTTTCATAGGAAAAATTCTCAACAAATTAGATATAGAAGAAATGTATTAATACCTCAACATAGTGAGCAACATATGTGACAAGCACACAGCTAATATTGTACTCAATGGTGAAAAGCTGAAAGCTTTCTGAAATCAGAAACAAGACAAGGATGTTCACCCTTTCCACTTTTATTTCATATAGTATTGGAAGTCCTAGCCAGAGCAATTAGTTAAGAAAAATAAGTAAAAGTAATCCCAACAGGAAACAAAGACATGAAATTGTTTCTGTTTGCTTATGACATGACCTTATTCATAGAAAATCCTAAAGACTTCACAAAAAGGAAAACTGTTAGTACAAATAAATGAATTCAATAAAGTTGCAGCATACAAAATCAACATACAAAAGTCAGGTATGTTTCTATACATTAACAATAAACAATCTGAAAAAGAAAATAAGACAATCCCATTTACAATAGCATAAAAATACTTATAGTAAATTTAACCTTGTTGAAAGATCTGTACACTGAGAACTATTAAACATTTATGAATAAAATTTAAGAAGACACAAATAAAAAATAACTCATGGATTGGAAGAATTTATATTGCTAAAGTGTCCAGACTACCCAAAGTGATCTACAGATTCAATGCAATTCCTATCAAAATTCTACTGGTACTTTTCACAGAAATAGAAAAAAAAATCTTAAAATTTATATGAAACACAAAACACTCTGAATAGGTAAAGCAATCTTGAGCAAGAAGGACAAAGTTGAAGGCATCACACTACCTGATTTCAAAATATACTACAAAGCTGATCAAAACAGCATAGTACTGGTACAAAAACAGACATATAGACCAATTGAACAGAATAGAAAGCCCAGAAAAAAACCCAGACATTTACAGTGAATTGGTCTTCAACAAAGGTGCCAAGAACATACAATGAGAAAAGGACAGTTTCTTCAGTAAATGGTGTTGGGAAAACCAGATATCCATATGTAGAGGCATGAATTTGAATCTTTATCTTATACCATATACAAAAATCAACTCAAAATGGATTAAAAACTTAAATGTCATATCAGAAACTGTAAAACTACTAGAAGAAAACATAGGGTGAAAGCCTGTTGATGTTGGTCTGGGCAATCATTTTTTGGGATATGACCACAAATACACAAGCAACCAAAGTAAAAATAGACAAATACAATTTATCAAACTATAAAGATTCGCCACAGCAAAGAAAAGAATAAAAAGAGTGAAGAGACAACCTATGGAATGGCAGAAAATATTTGTAAACCATATATCTGAGAAAGGGTTAATATCTAAAATATATAAGACAATCAAGCAATTCAATAACAAGAAAACAAATAACCCAAGTAAAAATGGGCAAAGGATCTGAATAGACATTTCTCAAAAAAAGACATATGAATGGCTAACAGATGTGTGAAAAATGCACAGCATCACTAATCATCAGGGAAATGCAATTAAATTAAAACCACAATGGAATATCAACTCACACCTGTTAGAATGGCTATTGTCAAAAGGACAAAAGATAACAAACAGTGTTGGTGAGGATGTGGAGAAAAGAGAATCCTTGTACACTGTTGGTGGAAATATAAATTGGAGTAGCCATTACCGAAAACAGCATGGAGTTTCCTCAAAAAATTAAAAAAATAGAACTACCATATGATCCAGCAATTCTACTTCTGGGTATATATCCAATGGAAATGATATCAGTATGTTGAATAGATATCTATACTCCCATGTTCATTGCAGTATTATTCCCAATAGCCAATACCTGGAATCAACCTAAGTGTCCATCAATGGATGAATGGATGAAGAAAATGTGGTATCTATACTGGAATATTATTCATCCCTCAAAATGAAGGAAATCCTGTCATGTGCAAGGATATGAAATAACCTGGAGGACATAATGCTAAGTGAAATAAGCAGGGAACAGAAAGACAAATACTGCACAATCTCACTTGTATGTAGAGTCTGAAAAGTTTGAACTCATAGAAGCAGGAAGAGAATGGTGTTGCCACAGGCTGGAGATGACAGAAATGGGGAAATGTTCATCAAAGTGTACAAAGTTTCAGTTACATAGGATGGATAAATTCCGGATGAATAAGTACAGCATGGTGACTATAGTTAATAATACTTTATTGTATACATGAAATTTGCTAAGAGAATATATCTTAAATGTTCTTACCACACTCAAAAAATGGTAACAATGTGAGATGATAGATTAGCTTGACTGTAGTAATCATTTCACAATTGGTATACATATACCAAAACTACATATATCACATTGTACAACATAAATATATAAATTTTTATTTGTCAGTTGTACCTCCATAAAGCTGGAAAAAAAGAAGTAACCAGAGTCCTCTTCCCTGTTAGAGGCTGAAAGAAGATAGAAGCAGCCTTTCAGATTGTAGTTCATAATCCAGTCCCAGCAACTCCGATCATTGACAAAGAACCCAGATGAGAAAGAACCAGCAAAAGATCACAGGCAACATAAAGAATCAGACAGAAAAATCACCTTCAAAAATAAATTCTCTATCATCACCAACTGATAGCAACCTACTTGATATGATGAATCTGACAGAGGAAGATTTCCGAAAATGGATGGTTAGAAAACTCAATGGCATTGAAGAGAAAATTGATTCTCAACATAGAGAAACCACAAGAACAATTCAGGAAATGAATGAAAAATTCTCCAAAGAAATTGAATTGATAAAGAAAAATCAAACAGAAATCCTGGAAATAAAGGAAATATTCAGAGAGCTCCAAAACTCAATGGAAAGTCTTAAGAACAGGATGGAACATGCTGAGGAAAGAGTTTCAGAGCTTGAAGACTATGTCTATGCCCTCAACAAAGCAGAGGAAGAAAGGGAACACAGAAACAAGA
>CAUYRT010099684.1:0-37173 GCA_963574885.1 Lepilemur ruficaudatus | reverse complement strand
CAGCCTCCCAAGTAGCTGGGACTACAAGCATGCGCCACCATGCCCGGCTAATTTTTTCTATATATTTTTAGTTGGTCAATTAATTTCTTTCTATTTTTAGTAGAGACGGGGTCCCGCTCTTGCTCAGGCTGGTTTTGAACTACTGACCTTGAGCGATCCACCCGCCTCAGCCTCCCAGAGTGCTAGGATTACAGGCGTGAGCCACTGCGCCCGGCCTCAAAGCCGCTTCTTTGAGAACTACTTATTCCCTGGGTGTTTCTCACGTATACCTGCGGTATACAGGTTGATACACTTCTGTTTGCTTTTCTCTTGTTAATTTGCCTTTTGTTGCAGGGGTCCATTCCAAATGGGAACTTATGAAGGTTGACTAAAAAAATTATTTTTCTTTCCCAACATATATGTAATTTTGGAAGCAGTTCAAAGTTACCTCCAAATACTTCAGGACACATCTCCAAAAATAAATGAATTAATAAAAGGACATTCTTTTATACAACCAGAACACCATTATCACACCTAACAATAATTCCCTATTTTATCTAATAAATAATCAGCCCATATTCAAATTTCTTAGACTATCATCAAAATGTCTCCTCACGCCTGTAATCCTAGCACTTTGGGAGGCCGAGGCGGGCGGATTGCTCAAGGTCAGGAGTTCGAAACCAGCCTGAGCAAGAGCAAGACCCCGTCTCTACTAAAAATAGAAAGAAATTAATTGGCTAACTAAAAATATATAGAAAAAATTAGTCAGGCATGGTGGCGCATGCCTGTAGTCCCAGCTACTTGGGAGGCTGAGGCAGAAGGATCGCTTCAGCCCAGGAGTTTGAGGTTGCTGTGAGCTACGCTGACCCCACGGCACTCTAGCCAGGGCAACAGAGTGAGACTCTGTCTCAAAAAAAAAAAAGTCTATAACAATTTTCTTCAAACTAGGATTCAATTTATGCATTACAAATGGTTGTCTTTTCAATGTTTTTAATATCTTTTAATGTTGAATACCCCTACTTCCCCACCACCTTTAATTTTCATGATATTGACTCCTTAAAGACACTAAACCACATTAGACTGTCCTACATTTTGGGGTTGTCTGATTGTTTCTCTTGAGGTGGTGTTTTTTCCCCAAGTTATTATAATAAATAGCCACATGAAAATCATTTATTTACTGTAAAGCAGTTGTTGAGGACATGACTCCAGTTTCTTATATACATTTCATACAAGAACTTTACGCCATACAAGAATTTATGCCAGGAAAGAGTTGCCTCCTCTACAAATTGGCATATTATTTTTTTGGTATGAAAGCTATGAAACTTACTATCTCTCTCTTTTTTAAGAAGTGCATGGTGAAATTTACAGAATAACTGCTCCATTTTGGAGTTATCACATCTGTTTCTCCTTTGCCCCCTCAGTCCTGGGTTATATTTTGTTGAATCTATTATATGTCCTTTATTGTAAATCTTCTTTTTTGTTTGTTTTAAAGAGGCAAGATAGAGATAAATCCAGCTGGATTTCCCAAGGCCTTTCCTTACTTCTTAGCTAAGAGATGAAGAGCCTGCCCAAAGGTGCTTTAGAGAACTCCTTTCAGGGAGGGAAAGGATTGTAGAAAACTTCAAGGACCGAGCCTCCCCCGACACAGAGCAATCCTCCAGGTGGTTATGATTTAACACCCACTCTGTCTTCTGACAACGAACAAGAAGTCTGCTCCACCTGTTATTTCTTACGCTAAGCCTGGCTCTCCCAGAGTACCTTTTGGTACTCCCAGATGTACCTGCCAATATCCATCAATTGTTCACCAGGCACCGTGCCAGGCATGGTGAGAAGCACTTATGACTTCTGACTTACAGGGTTTAGGATTTATGGATCTTTTTAATATCCTGAGATCTCAATACCTCTTGATATTTAAGAACTTAAACACACTTTTTTTTTTTTTTTTTTTGTCCAGGCTGGAGTGGTGAGTGATGATCATAACTCACTGCAACCTTGAATTCCGGGGCTCAAACTATCCTTCTGCCTCAGCCTCCCAATTAGCTAGGACTATAGGCATATACCACCATGCCCAGCTTATTTGTTTATTTATTTATTTAGAGACAGGGGCTCGCTTGGTCACCCTGGATAGAGTGCGGTGGCATCAGCATAGCTCACTGCAACCTCACACTCCTGAGCTCAAGCAATCCTCCTGCCTCAGCCTCCCAAGTAGCTGGGACTACAGGGTCATGCTACCATGACTGGCTACTTTTTCTATTTTTTTGTAGAGACGGGTCTCACTCTTGCTCAGGCTGGTCCCGAAATCTTGAGCTCAAGCAATCCTTCCTGCTTTGGCCTCCTAGAGTGCTAAGATTACAGGTGTGAGCCACTGAATCCAGCTTAAACACACCTTCTAAGGCTATTAATCTCAGGGGAAATTTGATTGTTAGCCAGAAACACCGGGAAGTTTTAGCAACTGTTTATTAAGTACTTTTTATGTTCCAGAAACTTATGTGTATTGTTTATTTAATCCTCACAATAATTTTGCAATATAAACATTGCTATCCACATTTTCTAGAAGAGAAAGCAGAGTTTTAGAGATGGTAAGTAACTTGCCCACATTTCCAGAGTTCCTAAGTGGTGAAGCTAGGGTTTGAACCTACATCTGTCTCCTAAACTCATTTAATACTATGCTATATTGTCTGTGTATTTTGTTCCTTGCATGGAAAAACATTAGGAGGAAAATATGCTGCTAAACTCAGAGCGAGAAGATAGAAAACTATCTATTATGCTTTTGACTTCCCCCAATACAAATGGGACAGAGCTGTTTGGGGATGGGACTTGAGTTAGGTTAATTCTGTTTTTTTTTCTTGTCCTGTAGGCTGGAAGTGGCTTCTCAGCACCGCAGAGGCCAGAGGCACCTGACAGTATGTGGTGCAGCAGCAACACCAGCTGGTCACACACAGGCTTCCTCCAGAAGGTCCCGCCCACAGCCCGTCCCTACTCCACACTGACAGAAGGAAAGCATCAGCATTCTCAGACTATAGGCTCACCAAGAGCTCAAATGCTTATTCAATAAAATGTACGTGGTTGACAAGAAAGTTTGTAATTTGAGTATGTGTGTAGGCAGAGCAGTTTCCTGCCCCAGCATCCTTGGGTATCTGTGTTAACAGGGGACATTGGGACCCAGGTATGACCCCCACACTACACGTGGAGGAGCCTTATCTGGTTCTGGAAACTGTGAGGTCAAGTGGTGATAACTAGGCTAGGTGAGATGGCTCATGCTTGTAATCCTAGCACTTTGGGAGGCTAAGGTGGGACGATCACTTGAGGCCAGGAGTTTGAGACCAGCCTGAGGAACATAGTGAGACCCTCGTCTCTATAAAAAACAGAAAAATTAGCTGGCCATGGCAGCGTGCACAAGTAGTCCCAGCTGAGGCAGGAGGATCACTTGGTCACTTGAGCCCAGGAGTTTGAGGTTGAGGTGAGGTATGATGATGCCACTGCACTTTAGCCAGGTAACAGAGTGAGACCCTATCTGTGAGAGAGAGAGAGAGAGAGAGAGAGAGAGAGAGAGAGGAGAGAGAGAGAGAGAGTCTGTGTGTGGTTTCTCCTTAGGCTTTAGGGAATCCCTGAAATTCTACACACACTTTTATATTTGTGTGTCTATGTACATCTTTCTGGGGAGGAAGGGCCCTAATTATTGTCAGATTTTCAGAGGGGGACCTTGACCCCAAAAGGTTAAGAATCATTAATCCAGATAATGTTCTATTGATTTAATATTAACTTTAGCTAATTTAAAATTTATTTACCTTTTCTGAGAGATTTCTGTTCAGTTGACTTGGGATTTGGCTAGGTGGTGGGAAAAGTGTTAAATGGAGTGAAAAATGTGTCACTGATTAACCAGTGGAAGTTTAATACAGCAGTTAAGAGCCCAGGGTCTGGAGCAAAACTGCTGGGGTTCAAGGCCCAGCTTTGCTGTTCACTAGCTACACGATCTTGAGCAAGTTATTTAAGCTCTCTGAGCTTTAGTTTTCTCCTCTGCAGAATAGGGATGATAAACAGAGTACTACCACACAGCATTTTTGTGAAGATGAAATGAGCTAATAAACATGAAGTCTTCACCGCTACCTTAGGTGAACCACTACTATTATTTGTTCTATCACTTTTTATTTCACATGGCGGAATTGTTATTGGTGGCAGTGCCTTTGTGGCAGGAAGGTGTCTAGGCTGTCCTTCCAATTCCCCCTATGTTGGAATAGGCTGGTCCTCCTGTCTCAGCTGTCCATTCTCCTCCCAGACCATCTAAAGCTGGCTTGGTGTTAAGGCTGATTCGAGAGCCACTTTCTCAATATCTCCCAGCACATTCCACGTTCCAGCCCAGTTTATCTCTTTCTTCTCAACAGCCTATAACCCCCACATAAACAAACACCCACATATATTAGATATATTAGAAATAGAGTGCTCTTCCTGTATCAGGCACTGTGTGTGTGTGTGTGTGTGTGTGTGTGTGTGTGGTCCTTACAACAACTCTCTGAGGCATACTGTATTAACCCATATCTTATTAGCCCAATTTTACAGATGAGGAAATTGAGGTGCAGATAGATGAGTGATCAAGCCTAAATCCACAAAGCTAGTAAACAGCAAATCTGAGATTAAGATCCACATATTCAAAGCCAGTTCAGCTCGCTGTGTTATTTAGTCACTTCCTTGCAATTTCACTTACAGTGTCATCTTGCAGTGTTTAGATTTTCATATTATTTTATCCTAAGAAGTCTGTAAATTCCTTGAAGACAGAGTTGATTTCTCACTATCTTTCGTATCTCATGGTACCTAGGACAATATCTGGGACACAATGGATACCCAGTAAGTATTTACCTATGGATGATTGACTATGTGTATATGGGAAGCAGCCGAAATATGTTCACTGAGTTTGTTTAATAATTTAACTACTTTCTTGTATATAAGTAGAAGTGTTTTTTTGACCACGATTTGTGTATGACAAAATTTAAATATATATAATATATTACTATCAATGCTACAATCTTTCTAATGTATCTATAGAAAGAATAAAAGTAGCTGAAGTAATAGTGTAGAAGGTTTGTATCTGGAATTTAAGTATTTGGCATATTTCCTGACATGTAATAAGGAATGAAGAAATGTTAACTACATTATTATTATTATTACAATGCTGGTTGTACAATTATTATGATTGTTATCACCTATGATTTTATTACCAGAGCAATTCTTAACTCCAGCTTTAAAATGTTGAGATGGAAGAGGAGGAATATTCCCTGTTCTAACTTCTTTCCTTTGGTAACAATTATTCCTAGGGCTGAGCCTCCAGCCTTCATGTTTTCCAGCTGAGGTCCCAGACATACTGGAGGAAACAAGCCCTCTATGTTCTATTTGAATTCCTGACCCACAGAAAATGTGACAGACAGCAAATGATTATTGCTGTTTTAAGCAACAATGTTTTGGGGTAACTTGCTGTGTAACAGTAAATAAGTAATATATACAATAATGCCCCAGTACAGTGTCTGAAAATAGGTGATCAATAAATTCTGGGTTATACATTTAAAAAAATGTACAATTTTTTATATTTTCAAAAATTTGGGCCAAAACTTTGTTTTCTCCCAAGTTGACTGTTTCCTGGTAGGGTTCTGGGAAAGGGGCTTTTTGATTTTTTTCTTCTCCCGGCTCCTTTTACACATAAGATGACGTACTCTGAGTGCAAAGCGTACAAGAGCAGGCTTTTAGTTCTCCATCTGTTGAGCTGTCTCATGGATTTTCAGTCCATCGCTGGGGGTTAGAGCCACAGCTGTTTCTGGATTGGGCTTATCTTTTGGTTCACTGGTTCATTTAAGTTGTTTTTCAGCATTGATCAATAGGCATTGAGGTTGTCCACATTCACTCCTTGCTCTGCACACAAATGTAAATTAGGATCACGTGCACTTTTCTGATATTTTCCTTCTTTTAAAAGTATAATCTTGATTACCAGGGCAAGACAGCCATAGAGGAAAATAAATGCCCAGGTTGGCATCAAAGAGCAATTGTTGCACAAGTCCTGCCACTTTCCCAGGATTCCAGGGTGCTGCCTCTTCCTCCGCCCTCTAAGTGTCAGACGGTAATATGAATACAAAAAAGGTGCCTGCATATGTGTGTGTGTGGCGGGAGAGCTCAGGAAGCTGTGGGGCCTCCTTTGAGTTCCTCGTACATCCTGGCCGCTCTCCATGTCCCCTGGAGGTGCCCCTGGGCTGCCCAGCCAGTATATGGATGCAAGGATGCAGCGAGGGTGAAGGAAGTGAGGCAGAGGAATGTGTGGCCAGGGCTCTGGTCTGCCCGTGCTTTTTTTTTTTTTTAATTGTGATAAAATATACATCACATAAAATTTACCATTTTAATCATTTAAAATGTCGAATTCAGTAGCACTCAGTACCTTCACACTGTTGGTTAACCACTACTACTGTTTATGTCCAGAATGTTTCATCATCCCAAACTGAAAGTCTGTATCTATTAAACACTAATTCCCCTCTCCTTCCTTGCTCTAGGCCCTGGTAACCTCTGTTTCTACTTTCTGTCTCTATGAATTGACTATTCAAAGTACCACATATAAGTGGAATTATACAATATTTGTACTTTTGTGTCCAACTTATTTCACTTAGCATAATGTTTCCAAGGTTCATGCATGTTGTAGCATGTAGCAGAATTTCTTTCCTTTTTAAGACCAAATAATATTACATGGTATGTACATACCTCATTTTGTTTATCCATTCATCCATGGAAATTTTGGCTATCATAAATAATATTGCTATGAACATTAGTGTACTAATATGTTTGAGTGCCTGTTTTCAATTCTTTTATATCCAGAAGTAGAATTTCTGGGTCATATGGTAATTTAAGTGTCCAGAGACTTTTTTTTTTCTTTTTTTTTTTCTTGAGACAGAGTCTTGCTCTGTTGCCTGGGCTAGAGTGAGTGCCATGGCGTCAGCCTAGCTCACAGCAACCTCAAACTCCTGAGGCTCAAGCAGTCCTTCTGCCTCAGCCTCCCAAGTAGCTGGGACTACAGGCATGTGCCACCATGCCCGGCTAATTTTTTCTGTATATTTTTTAGTTGGCCAATTAATTTCTTTCTATTTTTAGTAGAGAGGGGATCTCGCTCTTGCTCAGGCTGGTTTCGAACTCCTGACCTTGAGCGATCCGCCCGCCTCGGCCTTCCAGAGTGCTAGGATTACAGGCGTGAGCCACCGTGCCCGGCCTGTCCAGAGACTTGATCTTGGTCCTCATCAAGTCCAAGGATCTATTTGTCAGTGGAATGGGACAGGGAGCTTCCTTGCTATCCCAGCATCCTGTGGGCCTGTGCAAATTAGGCTTATTGTGATCTAGTTGTGTTTCTACTGAGCATTTTTTTTTTTTCAGAAAGCGTCTTGCTTTGTCACCCAGGCTGGAGTGCAGTGGCATCATCATAGCTCACTGCAACCTCAATCTCCTGGGCTCAAGCAATCCTCCTGCCTCAGCCTCCTGACTAGCTGGTATGATAGGTGCACCACCACCACACCCTGCTAATTTTTTCTATTAATATTTTTTGTAGAGATGGGGGTCTTGCTCTTCCTGAGGCTGGTCTCAAACTCCTGACCTAAATCAATCCTCCTGAATCAATCCTCCTGCCTTGGTCTCCAAGAGTACTAGGATTTTTTTTTTTTTTGAGACAGAGTCTCACTCTGTTGCCCGGGCTAGAGTGTTGTGGCGTCAGCCTAGCTCACAGCAACCTCAAACTCCTGGGCTCAAGCGATCCTCCTGTCTCAGCCTCCCGAGTAGCTGGGACTACAGGCGTGTGCCACCATGCCCAGCTAATTTTTCTATATATATTTTTAGTTGGCCAATTAATTTCTTTCTGTTTATAGTAGAGACGGGGGTCTCACTCTTGCTCAGGCTGGTTTCGAACTCCTGACCTTGAGCGATCCATCTGACTTGGCCTCCCAGAGTGCTAGGATTACAGGTGTGAGCCACCTCGCCCGGCCCCTTGTGTTTCTTAAATTACTCTGTGAGTAGGTTTGATTGTTATCCTTGATTTACAGATTAGGAAACTGAGGCATGGAGGTGTCACATATCGAGCCCAAGGGCACATGGATCGCAAGTTCTAAGAGGGGATTTGAACCCAGAATGTATCATGCTAGCTCCTGTGCATTTAACCTTTTTATACCATTTTGTCTTTCCAAACAGAGTAGCTATAAAATTTGTCAGACAGGATTGGATTTATTTATCTAGGAGAAATAAACTGCTTATGTGGGATGATTATGGTAAAAAACCAAAGATGTAAGTAAAAAAGCTAATGTAAGAAGCCCACTAGTCTCTCTGGTTTAAGAAGATTTCTGTCAGGAACTCCCTTTCATATTTAGGTTAAAAATTTTTTCTTAGGCTGTATGGTATATGAGGGGACTTTCATATGTTGTGTATAGGAGCTAGTCTTCATTATGTATTTGAAAATATAAACAACCTATCTAAGAGGTGGACATATATAAATGCAGTATGTTGAAATTGTCAATGAAATATATCACTAGATGGCAGCACAAATCAAGTATTAAAAAATTCACTGCTTTCTAAATCTGTATAGTAAGTTAAACCCCAGAAAAGCACTTCCATCATTTTCGACATGACCAGGGCAACTGTATTTAATTCAGAATGGATTTTAATCACCTAGAAGAGAATTTCCAAGCTTTGTTAAGGCAGAAGACCTGACAAGTGTAAAGACTTTCATAAGGAAAGCTGCTGCAACTAAAATTTTAGAAATTCCTGCTTTGGAAGAAGCCAAAGTTTCAAGAAGATGTTTCAGCTTGGGAAACTTTGCATCAGCAAGATAACATCATATTCGCACACTTTTGGGATTTTTTTCCGTTTTCTGCTTGGTTTGGCTAAGAATAAGCCTTTGGTCCATAAAATATAGCTGCTAATTTAGTCCTTAAGGAAAGGTCTTTTCAGTTAATGCCAGAGGAAAATTCAGTGCTTAAATAATTTGGGAAGTTAAGATTGACCCACAGGTTGGTTTGACATCTGAGCCCCTGGATCTATTGACTTGTAGTTGGGATAATGAAATAGGTCTCATCCGTTAGAAAGGAATTCTCAGCTTTTTCTTTGAGAGAGGTAGGCAGCGGGTGGTGAGGGTTGAGGTAAATGCATTTGCTTATCTCAGTTCTCCAGGGTTTGGCTCTCATAGGATGAATTTTAATGATCAAACTTGTATCCTGACTAGGTGAGAGAATTAATGTTTTATTTCCGAGGAGGCTGTACACTGGCACCTGAATGCTAAATGTTCTCAAAATGGAAAATTGACTTAGAAACGGATTCTTTCTTTTTTTCTTCACCTGTCATATGTAAATTACTTGTCTTCTAGAATGATCACAGCATCAAAGAAATGGAATCCAGCAAACGCCTCCAAGAAACTGAAGTTTCAGGTATGCTTTTTGAAAGGCAGACATGGGCCTTTTCACACTGAACACCAAGAGCCAATTGGTGAATCTGAAAGCCGTTGTCAAAGAAATAGGTAAGAACAGCCGGGGTGAAGACCATCCTTTTTGACCTGATGGGCATCATTGAGCCTCTCTGAGCTTCAGATTACTCATCTGTAAAATGGGCATAATAATACCTCGCAGGGTTGTCGTGAGGGCAAATGAGATAATAGACACGAAAGCACTTGTAAGTTGCAAGGTGCATCCAAATCTTGACTGCTACTCCTTTCGTTACGTCAGTTCATCCGACCCCACTGTTCCCCCAACTCTAGTAAGTGGTTGCCCTGTCCAACCCACCACCTTATAGTAATGTAGACTGCAAACTCAAGGTCATCTTTGCCCTCCCTCTCATCTCCCACCCCAATCAGTCTTCACCTCTTAGTCTCCATTTCCACGACTTAATGAATCTCCCAAGTGGGATTTCTGCATCTCATCTAACCTTGCTTGCCTCCATCCTGCTCACGATTACAGAAATAATCCTCTTCAAATTGCACTTTGTTTATACTTTTTTCCTGTTCAAGAACTTTCAGTGGTGTCCCATTGCCTAGAGAATATAGTTCAAACTTCAAGTAGCTGGAATTAACCCCCCGACACACCTAAATAACACCAGTGAGAGGGCATACAGAAGTCAGACACGTGGGAATCAAAACATGAATTTTACTGTTGATAAATGCTGTGTTGGAGGATAGGTTATGTAACCAAAAGGGTTTGCTGTAGTTTCTGCTTTCTACTCCCCTAGGCCAGACTCTCAGACAATTCATCTGAAGCTTGCCTTTCTCTCTGTGGTCATTTAAAGTGGATCCTACCCATCTGTTTTCCCCATTCCAGGCTCCCTGAGGGTTTCTGCAGCCCCTGCTGTGTCTCAGTCACCTGTCCCTTAGCGTGTTCTGCCATATATTTAGTTTACTTTTTGAAGGTGTGCCCGCTCCACGGTAGTCAGACACTCCTGACTCTCTGGCTGAACTTGACCCTCACAATGTTGGTCCGAACCTACGTATGTTTAACTACATCTGAACTAACCTGACAATTCATATTATAAAAATTCTGCTGAGAAACTACGAAAGCTAGCAGCCTTGGTTTCTCAGATGCGTATTGCAACAACTGACTTCTCGTAAAAGTTGTCTATATTGCTGTCTCCACAACCTCAGTCTCAACTCTTTTCCCCAATTCACTGCCTATATTTCTACTGTTCCATGAAAACTGCTCTTGTCAATGTCACCAGTCACCTCATCTCTGCCAAATCCAGTGGTCTCATCTCTGCTCTTGTCTTACTTGACCAGTGAGCAGCATTTGACACCTCATCATTCTTCTTTTTTTTTTTTTTTTTGAGACAGGGTCTCACTCTGTCCCCGAGGGTGGAGTGCAGTGGCATCATCGTAGCTCACTGCAACCTCAAACTCCTGGGCTCAAGCTATTCTCCAATCTCAGCCTCCCAAGTAGCTGGGACTACAGGCGCACACCACGCCTGGCTAACTTTTCTATTTTTTGTAGAGACGGGGTCTTGCCCTTGCTCAGGCTGCTCTTGAACTCCTGACCCCAAGTGATCTTCCCCCTCTGCCTTCCAGAGTGCTAGGATTACAGGTGTGAGCCACCACGCCCGGCCCATTCTTTACTTCTTGAAATACTTTTTTCTCCCTCTTGGATTCCATAACATCCCATTTTGTGGGTCTCTTTTTAGTCTCCTTTGCCGACCTCTGTCCTCTGCTCTCCTGCTAAAGTCAGAGTGGTCTGGGCTTGGACTGGGGTCCTCTTCTCTACTTGCACATTCTTCCTAAATGATTCCATTCAGTCTCAAAGCTTTAAAAGCCATCTATTTGCCATGACTACTAAATCTGGGTTGCTAGGCTAGGCTTCTCCCCAGAACTCCACACTTCTACAGTGAACTGCCTACTTGACATCTAATAATGGGTTGAGTTCCTAATAAGCATCTTGAACTTAAATTTCACAAAAAAGAAGTTTTAGATTTCTGCCTCCCAAACCCCTCCCTGCTCCTCATCCTCTTCTTCCTTTCTCAGTGAATGGCACCACCATCCCCCCTCAGAGCAAAAAACTAGTAGCTGTCTTTCCTCATCTTCCACATTCAACTCCTCAACAAGTCTTACATTCCAGAACACAGGTCTTGGTAGCAGAGGCAATGATGTGCTGCCCAGAGCCCGTCTCAGGGCTGGAGGACTTCTTCCCACAGCTGTGCGGGTGCTGCCACCTCATGGCCTTCTGCCCTCTCTGGAGAACCACCTCGCCCAAGGGCCAACCATTTCCTGCTTGGGTATGAAGGCCCCTCATATAACAGGGGCAGCGCTGAAAGGCCATCATGGCACATGGCAGCGCCGCCTGGGGGTCAGCCGAGGCCCTCCCTGAGCCTGCCTCGCAGCCCAGCTTCTCCTCCTGCCCCACCTGCCTCCTTCCCTTCTCGGCTTTTCGTGTTCCCAGGTGCTGATTCCTGAGCCCTGCACAGTAAATCTCCCGCACCGAGTCTTTCTCAGAGTCAGCCTGCTAGGAAACCCAATCCGCAAACACCGTCCAGTCAAAGGGGAGTATTATTATTGTACACTTAATTTACATTTTTGATCACTAATGAAGATGATTATCTTTTCATATGTTTGCCATTTATGTTTCCTTTTCTGTTAAATTCCTGTACATAACTTTTGCTCAATTCCACCCCCTCCTTTTTTTGCTTTTAGAAAATTGATTTTTAAGAGCTCTTTATATATTCTGGATTGTTATCCTTTATGTTTAAACTTTATATATTTAACATATATCTTCTCCTAATTTGTGGCTTTTAGTTAATTTTTTTTTGAGACAGTGTCTTACTTTGTCACCCAGGCTAGAGTGCAGTAGCATCATCATAGCTCACTGCAACCTCAGGCTCCTGGGCTCAAACGATTCTCCTGCCTCAGCCTCCGAAGTAGCTGGGACTACAGGCATGCACCACCATGCCTGGCTAATTTTTCTACTTTTTGTAGAGATGGGGTCTCGCTCTTGCTCAGGCTGGTCTCCAACTTCTGAGTTCAAGTGATCCTCCTGCCTCAGCCTCCCAAAGTGCTAGGATTACAGGTGTGAGCCACCACGCCCAGTCCCTCCCTTGTTTTCTTATTCCAACCCCACAATTGTTTTGAACCTGTATTTTCCATTATATTGTTTACCTTAAAATTTTATCATTAATATCAAATTTTTAAAAGCAGCATACAGAGTAGTTAAGTGCATGGATTTTAGAGTTACATTAACTGGGTTTGAATCTAGCCCTTTGCTTTTTAGTTGTGTGACCTTGGGTAAGTTATTTAACCCCTATTTACCACAGTTCTTTCATCTATAAACTTGGGGTCACAATAGCATCTAACTCATACAGTTGTTATGAAAATTAAGTGAACTAATACATGTACCTGGCACATTATAAGCAATCAATTGCTAGCTGTTATTATTATTATTATTTGAGACAGGGTCTTGCTCTGTCACCCAGGCTAGAGTGCAGCGGCGTCATCAAAGCTCACTGCAACCTCAGGCTCCTGGGCTCAAGTGATTCTCCTGCTTCAGCCTCCGAAGTAGCTGGGACTACAGGCATGCACCACCATGCCTGGCTAATTTTTCTACTTTTTGTAGAGATGGGGTCTTGCTCTTACTCTGGCTGGTCTTGAACTCCTGGCTTCAAGTGATCCTCCTGCTCAGCCTTCCAAAGTGCTAGGATTACAGGCATGAGCCACCATGCCCAAACTACTAGCTATTACGATTAAATTTAATCTACATCTTAATTTTCCCTTCAATTAACACAAATTCCTTAAACTCTGATAATCTCACCCCAATTTACATACTACTGTCATCCCGTATTTTAGTTGTCTTTTTTAAAAAATACCACAAATTAGATGTCTTATTTTGTACATTGTTTAGATTTATTTACATGTATACCAAATTCTTTATTCTCTATTCCTTTTTGCATCTCGAATCTCATTTTTTTTTTTTTTGAGACACCTTCTCGCTCCATCACCCAAGCTGCAGTGCAGTGGCACTATCCTAACTCCCTGAAGTCTCAAACTCCTAGGCTCAAGCAATCCTCCTGGCTCAGCCTCCCAAGTAGCTAGGATTCCAAATGTGTGCCACCATGCCTGGCTCAAACATTACTTCTTGGCTCATTTTCAGAAATTCCTTCTGTGTAGGCCTATTTTTGGTAAACCCCCTGACTATTTACCTTTGGTCTTAACAAATAGATTTGATGAACCATGAACACCAGAAAGATTCAGAGCAAATAGGACATCTCTAAGACACATAGTCATCAACTTGGCCAAAGTCAAAATGAAGGAGAAAATTCTACAAGTAGCAAGATGAGAAAGCAACAATTAACCTACAAAGGAAAACCCATCAGGCTAACAGCAGACTTCTCAGGAATGAACCACGATTTTATTTTGATAGTTATTTTACCTCAGTGCTTCATATATATTATGCTAATGTCTCTGGTATTTATTGTTAATCTAGGAATTAATCTTTTGTAGGTAGTATGCCATTTTTCTTCGGTTATTTTAATGATAGTTCCTCTGTCTTTGGTCTATATTTTTACTATCATATCTGAGTTTACTTTATGTTTATCTTGCTTCATATCTATTATGCTTCCTATATGTGTGGATTCATATCTTTCATCATTTATGAAAAAATTTCAGTCATTTTTTATTTAAATATTGTCTTTTCCTTATTTTCTCTATTTCTCCTGGAACTCCAATTAGACTTATGTATTTTCTCTATTGTTTAACCTCTTTGTCAATTTCCAACCACTTAGCTTTCTGTATTGTAGTCTGGGTAATTTCTTTAGATCTGTCTTCTAGTTCACAACTTCCCTCTTCAGCTATTCTTAGTTTATTTTCAATTTATACAATGTATTTTAAATTCCCATGATTACATTTTTCATCTCCAAGATTTTTTTTGTTTTTCTTCTAATCTACCTGGTTATATCTAAGGTACTCTTTATCATATTCATTTTTTAGATACTATATTTCTTTAACATGAAAAATGATTATTTTATATTCTGTATCTGCTATTTCTACTACCTATAATAAAATCTGTGGAGCAGTAAATCTGTTGTTCATTATTTCTGATGATTTTCTCTTGTGGTTTGTATATTTAATAATTTTTAAATTGTTTACATTTAAACATAAGCATACTTTGTTGAGTTTAATTGGTGAGATCTGTTAGAGATGCTTTCCTCCAGACAAAGTGTGTGTTTGTATCTACCTGCTGCCAGGGGCCCTAGCAAGCTCTTTAATTTCTTGGTGTGGGGTTTCTTTGACCACAGAGAGTGTAAGATTGAATTCCATACTTGAGGAGGGCAGGTCTATGATTATAAATTGCAGGGGGTGACTATTATTATTTTTTTCCATTTAGAGCCAGTGTAGAGATAGTGTTCTTGATAGGCTTCTTTTGCAAGCATGAGGATTTTTCCTGGGCCACCCTTGCCAAAGGTTGTAGCCATCTTCAAGTGTGCGGGCTTAGGGTGGGAATTTCAAATCTAGCTCACCCACTTCCAATGGCTCAAGGCTTAATCTTCCATTCCCTACTCTGATATATGGATTTGCCTTTGGGCAACCCCAGTTTTTGTATTTGCTTACACTTCACACTCAGTTTGCAGCTCATTACTACTATACCTCTTCCTCTCTCCCTCCCCCTTTTCCCCCTCCTCCTCCTTCAAATGCCTTTGGGATTTCTCTTACTTTCTTGCAAGCTAAACTTGTATTAAAAATAAGCCCATTGTAATTTATCCAAGATTTAATAGTATGGCATAAGAAAGGATCTTCAGAGTATCCAGTTCAAACTGCTATAAGTAGAAACCAAGGGTAATTTTTAAAAATATAAAATAGTTTACATCGCTCTCTTGCTTAAAACCCTCCAATGGCTTTCTTTCACACTTGAAATATATATACTATCCTGGCCTACAGAGCCCAGAGCTAGTTCCTGGATTAAGCTCACATGGCCCTCCTTTGCCACCTGGCTGTTCCTCTGGCATATTGGGCTCATTCTTGCCTTACAGCCTTTGTCCCCATGGCTCCTCCTTCTGGCATGCCTTCTCCTTTTACACATGGCTGGCTCCTTCTCACCATTCAGGTCTCACTTTAAATGCCACCTTCTCGCAGAGGCCTTCCCTGACTAGCTTCCCCATTTCTCTACCACATCATCCTGTTCTATTAGGTTATTAAATATGAAATGTCCAATTTCAAATAAAAAATGTGGTTTATCATATCTCAAACGAGAAGCAGTATAATTAATCAAAGTATGTGCCTAAACTATCAACACAGTTTTGCCATCTTAATGGTAGCCTGTTTATGCCAGCAGTGAGGAAGTCTGGAGGGTGCGTGGTGATCAAATTGCCAAAGGAGTTTTCCACAGCTTGTTGAGAATTGAATATTTTTCCTTGCAAGATGTAGTCCAAAGCCTGGAAGAAGTAGTAGTGAGTTGATGCAAGATCTGGTGAATAGGGTGGATGACAGAGACTTTCCAAGTCCAGCCTCTGTAGTTTGAGCAGTGTTGTTTGTGCAACATATAGTTGAGCATTGTCTTGCCAGGAGATTGGCCTGTCTCTGTTGACCAATCTTGGTTGCTTAATTGCAAGCATCTTCATCATTTCATCCAATTAGTTGCAGTAGACATCCTCTGTAATCGATAGACCAGGTTTCATGAAGCTGTAGTGGATAATACCAGTGCTGGACCACCAAACAGACACCATTAGTTTATTTGATGATTATTCAGTTTTAGACTGTGTTTTGGCACTTCATCTTTATCCAACCACTGTGGCAGATGCTTGTGATTGTCAAAAAGAATCCATTTTTCATCACACATAACAATACAGTGTAGAAATGGTTCGCCTTTATGTGGTGACAGCAAAGAAAGGCAAACTTTGAGATGATTTCTCTTCTGTCACTCATTTAATTCATGTGGAACCCCTCTATCCAGCTTCTTTACCTTGCCAATTTGTTTCAAATGGTCCAATATTGTTGGAATAGGAACGTCAAACCTTGCTGCTAATTCACGTGTAGGTTGAGATGGATTCACTTCCACTGCAGCTTTCAGCTCATCATTATCCACCTTGGTCTCAGGTCACCCATGTGGCTCATTTTCAAGATTAAAATCATCAGAACAGAACTTCTCAAACCATCGACGTACTGTGCATTTGTTAGCCACATCCTTCCCAAACACTTTGCTGATATTTCAAGCTGTGTGCGCTGCACTGGTTCTACGATGGAACTCATATTTGAAAACAACTTTTTTGTCTTACCCATGGTTTCACAAAAATTGCTGTAAAAATTTCTTTGAAAGATAATCACAAGCCAAAATGTGCATTTGAAAGACTGAGGATGTACCTTCACAATAAAAATAAAACAAGAAGTGTCAAAGTGAAATGTCAGAGATATCAACTGTCAGACTTAGTACCTAAGGAAATTGGACATTTGATACTTAATAACCTAATACTTCTCTTTAGGGCACCTATTATTAGCTTACATATTCCTGTTTAATGTCTGTCTTTCCCTACTAGAACGTAACGCCTATGAGAGCAGGGGCCTTTTTGTGCGGTTTACCACTATCATTTCAGGGTTTACAATAGTTTTTGGCACATAGTAGGGTCTCAATACATATTTGTTGAATGATCAGAGCTGAGTATTGGCTACTTATTCCCTTTAGACAGGACCTAGGCTCATCAGTGCTCCAGAGTTCCCACTACTTCCTATTATCTTCCCAACCCAGCTTGTTTTATTAATTTACTTACCTACCTGTCCCCTGTGTGCATTTGAGTTTTCAATCCCTGCTCATAAATGTCACTCTAATTATCTTCAGCATCCTGAGAGCAGAGACTTTATGTTTTATGTTCCTTTTCTTCCTTCATTGTCTTGCATATAGTAGGAGGGGAAGGAATTAACATTCACTGAATATCTCCTACTTGCTAAGGACAACACTTTATATGCATTTTACAGATGAGGACACTGAGGCTTAGAGTTATTCCGAGTCATACAGTAAACCAAGGATCAGGGCTGGAACCCACCTAGACAACACGTCCCCAGTATGAAGTATTACAAAAGGGTTGCTCATGTCTGAGGAACAGGTGACTGTTTTCAATTTGCAAAGTGAAGACTGCGCAATTGGATACTACAGGTTGTTTTACTTGAGCAGTCCAACTATTTATTTAGTTATCAATTTCATTCCACTGAGTGCATGAAAGAATTAGCTTGAGGTAGATCTATACTTGGCTGGAAGAGGATTTGGAGATGTTATTCATGCCTTCTACCTGAGGGTCCTGCATAGCTAATAAATGTCTGCTGTTGGCAAAGATCATGGAAATATCAGCAAAGAGATTTTCTGAGATAGTCACTTCAATCAAACCATCAGCTATATCACTGGATCACTGGACAAGGACAGAAACTGAATACACCGAATATGTACCACATCACCAAACATTCTTTTAAGTAACAAAATCTTATTTTTATTTTTATTTTTTACAGAAATTCAGATATTCCAACAAATTTCTTTACATTTCCTGGACCTTAAAAAAATTACACACAACTTTTGGACGCAATACAACAGAATAGAATGAGAAAGGGAGTCACATTTGTTGCTTTTTAAAAAAGATAAAAACATACTTCTTATACTTAGTTAACATTTAGTGATTTACATGTGTATTACCTATGTACAAATGGTATATTATCAATGACCCATCGTCAGAGCACTGTGGTATGCTAAATTACACTTAGGTTTTATGGCAAAAACTTTTTAAAAAACATTGGCATGTGGGTAGGAAGTACTTTTTCATTTTTGTTAACACCACTATTAGTGGTGTAGGACTCCCAGTGGAATCTGTAGTTTACATGGATTAGAGATAGCCAATACCTTTTGTTTTTACTGTAGATAAAGTAGAGAGGTACCTCCCTTTAAATAAAAGATGAATTCTTGAAAAGTTGTGTGTAATTAAAATTTAGTAAGTAGGGTGTTATGAATGCAGTAGGGAGCTAATACTTAAAGCCACAGATAACCCCCAGAATGGCTAACACTTTAGTTATGGATACTAAATGTTCCCTTAATTTGGTTCTTTAGAAAAGCCGCATCTCTGCGAATTGGGTTTTACTCATTTGAGTATGCCTGTAATATGCTTTTAGCCATTGGGGAAAAGATGGCTAGTACCAGATACATTTGGCTAAAATAGGAGTGTGGTCCTAATAGAGACGGGATAAGTGAAATCAACCTGATCTGTATCAATTCTTGTGTTATCCTCCGTCTGATGTTCTAGTGATATATGCTAATTTGAGCCTTAATTTTGAAGCTATGAATGAAAGCATTCTATATGTTCTCGTTTTCTGCTCAGGTATTGAACATGGTTTGGCTTCCACTAAGTATCCTTGCACTTACATTTTAGGGTGTGTTCATTCTCAGGCAATTGGCAATTTCGATATTAACTATTTCTCTGTTGTTGAATATTGGCAGGATATGTGGTGAGGGTGATGGTGGGGGAAGCCTGGGAGCAAAAGATTGTTGAAGACAACTGGTTAGATGTACCTACTTCCAGATGTCAGCCAACTAAAAAGAATCTGAGTATTTTTGAAATCAACATTAGTAAACGAAAGGGTAAGTTATTCCTATTGAGTTGCTTTGATCTATATAAGTATATAGTCATTTATTTCTAAGACTATTAAATTATTATTTATTTTGTTAGTACCACTTACTATCATTTAGAAATATGTTTAATGGAATGATTTTTAAAAAAAAAAACAAAAATGAGTGCCTGTCAGTAAGGGAAATAAAAGATACAGATTTCTGATAACATGTATGGCAAAGAAATACCAAAAAGGAGATATTTCAGATACTTATTTATAATGCATATTAAAGTCCTATGCATATACTAAGGAGAATTAGAAAAAAGTGTTCATTTGAGAGTAGCCTATATATTACATGTGAGCATCCAAGGTGAAAATGAGCTTTCTATATTTTTCAGAGTTCCTTGATGCTGTTTCCTGAAAGATAGGGATATCTATGTTGCTTGGGAACCTATGATGTAAAGATGTACTTGCTGTAATACACAGCTTGATGGAGTAATAGTATATGTCAAAAACACTTTATCAGTAATAACTTGTACAGACAGATTAAACTGAACACAAACTGGGTAAAAAGTTTGAAGTGTCACATCTCTTAATAACCGAGTGGTTGTAACTCATTACACAGTGAAATAAATGAATGGTGGGGATGAAAAACCAAAGGTAACGGCTCCTGTGAAAACATTCTGAGGAATTTTCTAATATGCTTCCTTAATAAATGATGCCTAATCAGCCTCTTGGCTATTATTATTGAGGAATAATTTAGCCTAACTGCCTTTCTTAAAATTCTGTTGAAAGATTAAAGCTTTTTGTTTTCAGTTTGATTAAAAAAGGACAGTTTACAAACCTCAGTACATATATATTTTACATGTTAATTCCAGCACATTTATATTCCTCCTGTCTAAAATATTTCCTGAATATAACTTTTTCACGATCTTATCCAATGACAGTTTCCAATGAGCTGGCATGTAATCCATGATTGCATCTCTTTCCAGAAAGTCACTCCCATCTCTGCTGATCTAGTTCAGAAGGTGCTTTGACAAGTGAATGTTTCACTCTTGTCCATATTCATCTCTGTACTCTGATCTCTCTCAAGCGTCTTCCTTCTTGATGTTGATGTATAAAAGCTGTTATTCGATTTGTTTAGCTGTTATTCGATGTGTTTTGTGCTCATTCTAGAGAATATTGGCTTAGCAGAACTGCAGAAAGGGGAGGGGAGAGAGAAAGGGGGGGGAGAAGAGAAAAGAATGCATCATTTTCTGTCAGCAAGATTTTTGTGCACAATATTTGTCACAGAAAAACCACACCAACAAATGGTTCAAATGCACTTTGAATTTGTTATCAAAGAGGATTGAAAAGTTTGACATTTCTGTTCCATTAAATGCACAGCACAGTCTTTCCAGCAAGGAGAATATGTGTATTCCCTCCATCTGCGTCAAGATTACAGGCTGCTCAGAAGGAGCAAGGAAGAATGCGGAATGATCCCAAGCATCATCGACTTTCCTGCCTAGCATTGAAAAATGTCCCAATTGTGTGTTTTCCTTTTCTTTCGAAGTTTTATTTATTTTACACTAAACCTTATAACAGCCACTCAATTATTATAAAGATGAATCACCCACAATCCAATCACCTTGACACATCAACTGTTTTCTTCCATTCTTATCAAAGTGTGCACTTATTTTAAACTGTAATCGCAGAATAGATGACATTGTTAACATTACATTAAAGACATTTTTCTGCATTTCCACTGTCCACATCATCAGCATCGATTCCTAATGGCTGCATAGTATTCCATTTCTTTCTCATTGCTTTCTACTCCATGCTCAATATTCCATTCTGAACTAGTTCACTATTGTCAGATAGTTTTCTGATTTCTTTGTTATTATAAATAATGAACATCTTTGCATATAAAGATCTACTTGTTCTTTTAAGTTTTTTCATTAGGACACAGTCTCAGGGGATGATAGCTTTTCCTTTTCTCCAACAGGTTAGGTACTGTGCCTGTATCAACACAACTAGACCACCAATAGTATGATCAACTCTACTCTTTGAATGATTTTTATAGACCTTGGCACTGTTAACCAGGGCTTAAGGGTATCATGTATGTGAGGATGGGTAAACACACCTAGCTGGTCATGGTGTGGCACATTTGGGCCAAAAGGAAACAGCCTGTTTGGTTTTGTACTACAGAGCATAGAACACAAGAAAAGATTATGGTTTCCAAATGTGTGCTAGAGAAACCCCTCAAAGATTCTGTTGTTGTTTTCAGTATGTTTCCCCTTGTTTTCCAACACACTTTAAAAAATCTTAGGCACATTATGATTTTAACGAACTTCTCTCAGCAAGGGAACTCACAGTTACTTTAATGTATCCAGGCTGCGCAGGGGATAATTGAAGTATGATAATGTCATAATGATGATTAGTTTATAATGATTCTCCGAGATTGAGTCATGCTGGCAGAAGCCCTCCGGAAGGGAATGCTTTCTTCAGATATTATTAAAAGCACCATAAGCAATCCATGGATTGCGCACAGTGATATCGGTGGTTCTGAATTGACATCAGTGGTCTCTCCTCTACTGCTGTAGAGGTGCTCCTGCTGGATGGAATCCAAAGTTGGTTTTGGGGATCCTTGATTCCACCACCCTGGCCCCCTTCTCTCTAAATATTCTTCCTATTCAAAATCAACAAAGTTGAATGGGTTTCCCAGTAAGATCATGAAAACTGCTAGCTGGGGGTGGAGGTTGTAAACGTATGAAAGGGAGCACAGAACAGAGTGCTGAAGAGTGTCACAGCTCGTGGGGGAGAGGGGAGCATATGGAGGTCCCCAGGGCTGTGTGTGTGTGGCACAGGGGATGGCGGAGGGGTAGCCCCCAGTTTCTTGAGGTTCTCAAGTAGATACACTCCTAATTTCGTGATAGAAAATCCTGCGTTGGTGTGCATCATTTGCTGGCATCGAGGAACCAGAGACTCCTGGTTTCTCTCTCCTCGGTTCTGAGCTGCCTTGGTTTGGCTTTATGACATCGCAGGATGAAGAAGAAGTGTGAGATTGCCAAGTGGGAGGTACATGCACCTAATGCTGCATCCCAGGCAGTGTGAGACTCGTTCCCAGTGAGCTAGGAAGGAAGCAGTGGTGTTGGAAGGGCTTTAGAGCAGAGCCCAGAGCAGTGACACCCACAGCTACGAGGAGGAGAAGGGAGCTTCCTGCAGGGTAGCCATCTCCCTGGGAGAACCCCAAGCCTTCTTGTAGGAAGGAAACCTCTGAGGCCACTCACACAGGGCTCCTCTTTCCACTCCACCATCTAGTGCACAGCCCAGGGCCTGACCAGGCCAGGCCATTCGTCAACAACACTTCTTGGATCTGCTCTGGTCTTGGGTCACCCCTGGCCTCTGTATGGCCAAATCGCTCATTGGATCCCTCATTGTAATCTCACCATTGACTAGTCAACTCTTCTTAAAGCTCTCTTCTTTGTTGACTATTGTCAATACTGGGTTTATGCTTCCCACCTGTAGTATCAGTGGTGGGCAGGGAATTGAGGAATGAATGGGTAAATGAAAGCGTGAAGCCAGCGAGCCAGGCCTGGACTAGAGAGAGGCAAGTGAGGTATCTAGGGTGCAGAATTTAAGGAGGCTCATAGGCTCATGCAAGTGTAGGTTGAGCGCTTCCTTACATTTTGTACACTAGGCACCTGCCTCACCCCAGCCCCGGCCTTGCCCGTGCATGCAGGCTGCTCATGATGAAGTCTACTGGGAATATTTGCTTGGGTTTGAGTTACATAGATGCTGCTACTGGTGCATATTTGCATGACACCATCATGCAACAGAAATCCCAGGGCGTGGGAGAGTTCTGCAGAAAATAACTGGGATATTTGTTCCAGTGGTGATCAGAACACAAACACTTCCTGCAGAATATCAGGAAAACACTTCGCCGGGGGAGTAATATTAGAATGCTATTATGATTACTTAGATGGCAGGCACAGGGAAGAGTTTTCCACCTGAAGGCTTGGCAAGGGCTAGCTCTTCAAATAGATTAGTGAAGAGAGTAGGTGGAAGGGAAAAAAGACAACGTTTTCCTCTTCAGATGTGGCTATCACGCTTTCAGTCTTGAGACTGTGAGACACCAGGACAATCTGCAGAATTTGGTGGAAGCATCAGTGTGGTTGTAATTGCTGCCTTGTGAAACATTCTGCTCTTTTTAGAACTTTTGCTAACATTTCCCATGTACCATGGATGCTGCCTATCAGGGGAGGCGATTTAAAAGATGTCACATTCTCCCAGGTTTGTACAGTGCAGGAATGAATAAAAAAGTCATTCAATGCTGCTTTGGATCTTTGTTCAGTCGGGTTTGCTCTTGTAACATGTCATGGGCTCTGAGTTGTCCACGTTCCATTTCCAAGGGGCTCTTTGCAAATCCTTTTTCAAAGCTGTCATCTGAATCACTGCTCGTAAGAGCTGCATTTATAACGGCTGCATTGTCCAGACTATCTAAATTCTACTTTGTTGAATTTTCTACGTGTTTACAGACGTTGAAAGGTCTCCTGCGGTGGGTTTCTGCTAATTGTTCCTACCTGACCTATTCAACCAGGGTCTGGAGCCCCCACAGTCAGGCTGGCTGGGGGGCAGGCGCTATCTGAGTGAGAAAAATGCTTGGTGGGAGCAGCCAGGCTTGCTTTGGCAGCAGGGCTGGCGGAATCTTTGTTGTGAAAATGCGTAAGGGAGGAATTCCAGGCCACTTTTGTCATTGGCTGAACAAGCTTTTGTCATTTTCTCCCATTCTATTGTTTCAAAATGCACCGACCCCTAATAGGGACTTTTGACACCCTTCATCTCTGGGAGGCGGGAATACAGTCCCCTAGAAAGAATGTCTCACCATCTACGTGCTCAGGTGCTCTCCCGTGATGTGCCCACAGTGGGTGTGGCAGATCAGAGACGGCCAAGACTCTCTGACCTTCCTCCCACTGACAGATGGTGTCTACGGTCCCTTCCCTTTGAGTCTGGGCTTTATGAGTCCTGGCAGTTTCTTTCTTTCTTTCCTTCCCTTTCCCTTTTCTTCTTCTGCCTTCCTTCCTGTCTCTCTCTTTCTTCTCTCTCTCCTCTGTCCTTCTTTCTTTTGTGGTATAAAACACAAAACATAAAACTTGCCATCTTAACTGTTTTCAGTGTACTGTTCAGTAGTGTTAAGTATATTCACATTGTTTTGAAACAGATCTCCAGAAATTTTTTATCTTGCAAAACCAAAATTCTATTCCCACTGAACAATAACTCCCATCTCCCCTTCTTCTAGCCCCTGGTAACCACTATTCTACTTTCAGTTTCTATAAATTTAACTACTTTAGGTACCTCATATTAGTAGAATCATACAGTATTTATCTTTTTGTGACTGGCCTATTTTACTTAGCTTAATGACCTTAAGGTTCACTCATGTTGTAGCATGTGGCAGGATTTCCTTCTTTTTTTATGATTAAATAATATTCTACTCTATGTATGTACCACATTTTGTTTATATACTCATCCACTGATGGACATTTGGGTTGCTTCTATCTCTCGGCTCTTGTGAATAGTGCTGCACTACACATGGGTGTGAAACTATCTTTGAGACCCTGTTTTCAATTCTTTTGGACAAAGAATATACTCAGAAGTGGGACTGCTGCATTGTATGGTAGTTCTAATTTTAAGTAATTTTTTTTTTTTGAGACAGAGTCTTCCTCTGTCACCCTGGGTAGGGTGCAGTGGCATCATCATAGCTCACTGCAACCTCAAACTCCTGGGCTCAAGTGATCCTCTTGCCTCAACCTCCTGAGTAGCTGGGACTCCAAGTGTGCACCGCCACGCCTGGCTAATTTTTCTAGGTGTAGTAGAGACGGGGTCTCATTCTTGCTCGGGCTGGTCTCAAACCCCTGAGCTCAAGCAATCCTCCCTCCTCGGCCTCCTAGAGTGCTAGGTTTATAGGCGTGAGCCACCGCACCAGGCCTATTTTTACATTTTTGAAGAACATCCATACTGTTTCTCATAGTGGTTGCACCATTTTACAATCCCATCAACAGTGCAGAAGGGTTTCAGTTTCTTCACATCTCACCAATACTTGTTCTTTTTTCTTTCTTTCTTTTTTTAATAGTAGCAATGCTAATGGGTGTGAGGTGATATGTCATTGTGGTTTTGATATGCATTTCTCTGATGATTAGTGATGCTGAACATCTTTTGAGTACTAGCAGTTTCTGATTCCCCTGCTGGAGTGACTTCATGAAGAGGTCTTGATACTACATGGAGTGGGAGAGGAGCCCAGTTGGGCCCAGATTTCCAGCCATTCTTGCTAAGGGTCTGCAGGTGAGTGAAGTCATCTTGGACCCTCCAGACCACCCATCCAGCCACCAGCTGAATACCCCCAAGTGACTCTACTTGATGCTACATGGAGTAGAAGAATTGCCCAGCTAAACCCTTCCCAAATTCCTAACCTGTATAATTCCTAACCTGTATAATTATGAAACATAATAAAAATGGTTGCTTTTTTTTTTTGAGACAGGTTCTTGCTGTATTGCCTGGGCTAGAGTGCAGTGGCATCATCATAGGTCACTGCAATCTCAAATTACTGGGCTCAGGTGATCCTCTTGTCTCAGCCTATGGAGTAGCTGGGACTATAGGCATACGCCCCCCCCCATGCTTGGCTAACTTTTATGTTTTTTTGTAGAGACAGGGTCTTGCTATGTTGCTCAGGCTGGTCTGGTTCAGGCTGGTCTGAAACTCCTGGACTCAAGTGATCCTCCTGCCTTGGCATCCCAAAGTGCTGGGATAATAGACATGAGCCACTGAGCCTAGCCCAGTTGCTGTTTTAAGCCACTGAGTTTTGGGATGGTTTGTTATACAGCAATAGATAACTGGAATAGTGGGAAAATGCCCTTTTCTCTGCTAGTGGTATAGATTTGCTATATTAAATATGCTGTATTGACAAATGCAGTTGGACAGTTGGCACAGTGCTCACAGGTCAAAAAGAGAGCCACCATCACTGACTCATCGTTTTCTTCCTGACACACAACTTCTAGAGGAGAAATGTCTAAAGGAGAACCCCCAACCTCCACTTTCTGGTCTATCCATATTCTCTGGGCAATCATTGGTTTGTTCTTCAAGTGGTCTAACAGTAAGGGGTTTGAATCTGTGCTGAACATAAATGCACGCTCACAATATAATTTTGGGCTGAATTAAGGTTTAACACTAACTATGGTTGCAGATTGATCAACATTAGCTTTATAGATGATTATAGCTTTATAAATGAATCTGTTGTGGTGGTTTGCTTGTATTTGGCTAGTGGATTGGTGAAAACTTGGGTATGTTCCCACTGTTAATCTTTACTTGCACGCCACCCTCCACTCAGCAATCCACACTGCCTGGCCCCTGACTGCAATGATGCCAGAGACAGCTGGACAGGAAGCTAAACCCTAGTTATGAGCCTTAGATATATTCTCTAACACCTTCTTACCCTAACCAGAAAGGCGACACCAGTACTTTTTTTCTGGGAGTTATAATTTGGTTTGCATGTAAATTCTTAGTTGCTCACAGCCCAGATTTCTCAGCAGGCCTGAGCTATGCATGTGACTGTAACTGCTTGGTGGCATCTATAGTTTCAGTGCAGGTGCTAAGGCAGGGGATGGGGACTGGGGAGAAAGGAAAGAAAAAATATTGTTATCTTTGGATCTTTTCAGGGAGGACCAGTGACCGTGTTTACACACGATACAAAATGGAAAAAAACTCACTCCCAAAGACCCCCATTACCCTATATGTCACAGTTCATTTTGGTTCTGTCATATTGCCACTTATTTGCTTCATAGTGCTACTCGTGAACCGCACTAATTCATGTATTTTCCTGTTTTCTGTTCTCCTCTCTCACCAGACTGTGAGCTCTGTGCCATCAGGACTTCCCTTGTCTTGCTTGCCACCACACCTCCCAGCTAGCTCAGTGCCTGATCCGTGACAGGTGATGATTAAATACTTGCTGAACAAACGGAGGAGGTAAGAAACAGAAAAGCATCTCCCTCTCTGCACCAGTAACAGTCCACTAGCTCTAGATCAATGCTTCTCAAACTTCAATAGGCATAAGAATCACCTGGGTATCTTGTTAAAAATGCGGGTTTTGGTTTGGTAGGTCTGGGGTAGAACCTGAGCACTTGCATTTCTAACAATCTCCTGGGTGCTGCTGCTGCTGCTGCTCAGGTACCACGCTTTGAGAAGGAAGGCGCCGGACTGAGCTCCCTGAGGCAGATTCTGTCCAACTCAGCCTACTAAGGAGCTTGGGATACAACACGTACTCAAAAATCATTTGTCAAATGAACGGATGAAACCAAACCAGGCAGGGGAATTTATGAAAAACCTGGCAAAGCAAATCTCAAGCGGCTGGTAGAAATGCTAAGTGACCTGCAACCTCAATGTGGACTTTTGGGGGCTTCTGATTCCCTCCTCCTCCATGAAGGGGCTGGGCAGAGGGGGCAGAGGAGGAGGCTCTCTCCTCCAGATCCACAGAGGGAGGAGATTTCATCACTAGGTTGTAACAGGAACTTTTCCCCAGCATGAATATGTAGAGAGGCATCTAGGAAATGGGTGAAGAAGGTACCACCTGAGACAGTCCACACACATTTTCTTTCCTCTTTTCTTGCCCCAGGCTCTTCTTCCTCTTTTTTTTAACATTAATATTTTCTGCCATTCTTGCTGTCTCTCTTTTTTTCTCTCTCTGTCTCCTCCTATCTCTCTTTGGATCTAACATACTGATTTCAGTCCAGGAGGGATGGAGGACAATTGCCAAAATTGTTCTTCTGGCTATTTCTGTAGATCTTTTTTGCTGAGAAGGGGCACAAAATGGCCTAAGAATTGGGCTCTGAAAATTTTGTGCTATTCTTGTGTGCAGTGGACAATGAAACTTTGACATCAGGCACAATACTTTTTCATGTGTCTCTTTCTCAGAAAGTAATTTGAAAGAAAGAATTTTGATTGTTAATTCATGAACATCTCTTTCTCTTCTTCCCCCTCTCCTCCCCATTAGGGAATACTATGGAATCTGTTAAAAGCAAAAACAAAAAAACAAACAACAAAAAAATCCCCAGGCACAATTACTTGGTAGGCCTCACCCAGGCACATTGAGAATAGAACATTGCTGCTGATTTATAAATCCTAGTAATATTCATTGTCCAGTTTTAACATGAAGCCATCCCATATTTTACATAGGTCAAAAGGTTTTCACTACTGAAGCCCCAAAGTCAGGTCCCCAGCAGGCAGGATGAGTGTGTAGCATCCTTCCTTGCCTCTTAGCGCATTTCACGAGAGCTAATAAATTGGGTGGTGATCTTAATGCACCATCTCCACTTTTGTGACTGCCACGCACTTTCCTGAAATTTTTCATAATTGTTTTGCCTTTCCACTTTGTGAGCTAGGTCATACACTAGCACTTCACCATGTGGTCATGACAATCCTTAAACAATACAAATAAAAGCAAAACCAAACTGAGTATTAACACACATGAAATTGCAAATCCTGGAGCCCAAATAGGTATTGGCTTCTCAATATAATAAATTCATTTCTGTCTGTTGCCACTGAACATTCAACCTCACACATCTTCCTCTACGCTCCCTCATCTTCCTCTACGCTCCCTCTCCTTCCTGTGTGGCAAAGATGACCAACTTTGTATCATTGCCCTGTTCCTTGATGCTGTCTTTAATTTCTCTTCCTGCCAGAGGTACTCTCTCTCAACAAGGTCTGCCTCACAGGCTTTCTCTCCTTTTCCAAACACCATCTTGAGAATCAATTGTCCTTCTTTGATAACGTAAGTTTCCTGATTTTCTTGGAGGCCTATAGTTCAGTGGCTAAACGTGTGTGTTCAAGAGCCATTCTCTCTGGCTTTGAGCCCTAATACCACCACTTACCGGCTGGGTAGCACTAGAGAAATTCTTTAATATATCTTCAATTTCCCCACTCAAAAGGTGGGGGTACCCCCTTCCCAAAGCTGTCCTGAAGATTGATTGAAATGATGTTTATAAGGTGATTATGACTAAATGTGCATAGAAAGAGCTCAGTACATGTTGGTAGCATTTTTAAAACGTGCACAATAGTGTAACTAGCACTGTCTCACTCCAGAAATAATATATTAACATATACTAACCAACAAATCATGTAAGCATGTACTTTTCCCTGAGATAGCATGGCCCAGTGGGTCAGATTTGGGACAGTGGGGCCAGACTACCCGGGTGTGGCTCAACATTGACACTTACTAGCTCCATGTCCGTGGCATGTTATTGGGCCCAGTTTCCTCACGTGTAAATGAGAGTAAGACCAGCCTCCCTTACAGAGCTGTTGTGAGCATTAAATAAGTTAACACACATAGCAAGCATGATAATATGTTAACTACTCCTGTTGTTAGCATGATTATTATTAATATTGTTTGGGGTTGAATTTTTATCTTGATGCTGTAAGGTCAAATAAAAATTAAACATAAGAGGCTTAATTCTCCTTGTTGAAAATAAAGAGAGAGACTAGAGCATTTACTTTAGAAAACTTATAAGTTCTTTCTCTGTCACTTTGAAACATGTGTAAATGTTTTTTTCCTTAAAAAAACACATTCTAACAACAGTCTAAAGGTTAGCTTAGAAAGGTGTCTCTTTGTCAAACACCTCACTGAAAGAAAACAGCTTATGATGCATCTTGAAGAAAGCATGCGTCCATTTGCCTGTCATAGCTGCATACGTAACCTGTGTAACGAGCCAATGAAGAAGGAGACATGTTCTAATAACATATTCTCAATGTTTGCTTGCAAATGTTTTTCTCTGCCAAACTCTTCCATTCACTGAAAAAAAATACCCAGTTTATGATGCATCTTAAGGAAAGCATGCTTACATTTCCCTTTTATTGCTGGGTTTCTCTGCTTGGCCTATTAGGAGAAAGAAACACATTCTAAAGGTTAGCTTAGAAAGGTGTTCCTTTGTTAAACTGAAATATGTGCAAATATTTGAAAAAGCTAAATAAGGCTCTTTATGACCCAGGTCTTTCTGAAGACCTGGGAGCCATCTCTTTGAAACGTAAACACCGAGGGAGACGTTCTCCTCTTTCCCAGTTTCTGTGTGAGGGTAGGAGGCTAACTTTGGCGGGGGCCTTGCTTTCAGTTGTAAAACTACCTTATGTCATAAAGACAGGAGAAGTTTATTTTTCCTTTGTATTTAATATAAAACCTTTTTTTTGTTTTTGAGACAGGGTCTCGCTCTGCCACCCAGGCTGGAGTGCAGTGCCACGATCCTAGCTCACTTCAGCCTTGAACTCCTGGGCTCAAATTGATCCTCTGCATCATTCTCCCGAGTAGCTGGGACTATAGCACGCCACTTCCCCTGGCTAATTTTTCTTATTTTTTTGTAGAGATGGGGTCACATGATGTTATCTAGGCTGGTTTCAAATTCCCAGCCTCAAGTAGACCTCCTGCCTCAGTCTCCCAAAGTGCTGGCGTGAGCCACTGTGCCCTGCCTGTATAAAACCAGTTAACTAATATAGATGGTCACCCTTAATTACCAGGTGAATTTAGGATGCTCTGTGTGTAATAAATGGTGCTGCCAAGTCTTTTACCTGAGAACTAGTTATTATTTATCCTGAGAACTTGTACATAATGGGTTGTATCGGCTTGGCTATGTAAAAGGGTGAGATTTCTTTCTGTCTTTGCAATATCTTAGCAAATTGACTGTGATGTGCATCACATTCTGGTTTAATTCTTACTCTGTAATAAACCCAAAAAGGTTTTCCGGGTTGGGAGAAGATTTTGTTATTAATTATATTACTTGAACATTGTACATTGGTATTTCTGTGTTTGTGCATCTAATTGCTTTATGTAACATCTATTCTCTTTTAGCAGAGAATTTACAACAGGAAAGAGGCTGTCTTTTGAAAATTTCTCAAAAAGCACAGAAATCAGTGTTATTAATAGGTGGATTATTAATAATTACCTATAAAAACCCAACTGATGTTCCCCTTTCTTTCTTCTAACTGCTCTATAGCTTCAGTGATATCATGGTAAGGCACAGGTTTTTAAAACCATAAGCACATTCTCTCCTCCAGGAAGCTGTGAGGCTTTTGTTTGCAGTGTGTGGACCTATGGTCTTGAGTGAATCTTTAGCAGGCAGAAAGTTCAGGATCATGAGGCTTTACATGCCTTTATTACCACAAATTTAATAGTCCTGGTCCTAATTACCCTAGTGGGTGTTTGTTGTAATGCAACAAGACATTCAAGTGTGATGTATGCTTCCTCTCTAGACCAAAGGGAAGTGGACTGCAGAGACCAGAAGGCAATTTATAACCAAGATATAATGAACATTCCTCACCCCAATAGCCCTGAGAGAAGTAACCAAGAGTTAAGGCATTCAGTAGCTGTGCCATCTGTCACCGACTGGCTGACACTGGGTAACCACAAATGATGTAGTAGTAACGGAGAGCGAGAGACAGGCTGCATTGCAGAATTTAGGGCTTTCTAAAATGCAAAAGTGAACAGATTGTTGTTCAGCTTAAAACTTTTTAGAGGAGATGCTCTGCTTCTGAATATGTCCAGGTCCACAGACCACGAGGGCTCCTGTGGCCTTCCCCTCTCGCTGCTCCAGCCTCTCCTCTTGGGTTCCCCACCTCATACTGCACTCTTTCCTCCCGAATGAGACCGGCCATGTCCTGCCTCTGGGCCTCTGGGCCTGTGCTCCTTCTGCTGGAAATGCCCTTCACCTAGTTTTCTAACTGGTAAGCACCTGCTCATGTTTCACATTTCATCTCAGCTTGCACTTCCTAAACTGCTCTCTTCTTTTTTTATGGGTCTCCAAATCATCCCTTATCAGAGCTTGTCTTATCCTTTTGGACAGTGAGCTCCTCAAGTGCAGGGTCAGTACTTCTCCCATCCAAGCACTAACCGGGCCTGACCCTGCTTAGCTTCCCAGATCAGATGAGATCAATCGGACTCATTCATAGTGGTATGTCTGATTGGCTCATTCAGACAAGGGCCCCTTTGATAAATCTCTGTGTCTCAAGCACCCAGATCAAGTCCCATCATATAGCAGCTGCTCAAAAAACCTCTGGCGTTTATTGAAAGGAAGCTTAGGCATTGTATGGACAGAATTGTGGCCCCTAAAATCCAAATGTTGAAGCCTTAACCTCCAATGTGACTGTATTTGGAGATACGGCCTTTAAGGAGGTAATTAAGGTAAAATAATTTCTTTCTAAGAATTGTCTCTCTAAGAAGAGGAAGAGACATCAGGTACCACGCTTCTGTGGGAAGAGACAGAGAGGAGATGAAATAGAGTAGAGCTGAGAAAAGCAGTTTCTAAGACCTCTCTGTGAAGTTTTTCTTATTTTGACAAATATTAAAATAAGAAATCCATATAGTTCCTCTGTGCTTATTTGGAATTAAGCACTTAGAAACAACTCTTGAGGGTTTTATAGGCACCAAGGATGCAGGAAATACAACTCCATTTGGGGTAAGCCTTTGGCTGGAGTGTGGAGTGAAGGTGCTGACAGACTGAACCGTGGGAGAAGATTCTGTTTTATGGATGTGGTCATACTTAGAGTCGTATCATGTCCCTGGTAATGACATCTCCCTAAAAGCTTAGAAATCAGCTGTGATCCTTTTTTCCTGCAAGACCATTGACTGGGACTTTGAGATTTCTCTATGAGGATAATAGCTACCTTTACTGAGCACTAATTATTGGCCAGGCATTGTACTAAGTGCTTTATGTACATTATGCTGTTCGATCCCCACAAACACCCCTATGTGACAGGTAATATTGTTAATTACATTTTTCCAGTGGGAAAACCAATTCAACGATTATGACCCTGAGTAGCATCCACACCGCTCTAAGGATAACACAAAGCAAAAGCAGACAAGATCTGGCTGTTGTTTTCTTGAGCATTCTGCTTTGATTTGACTCCCCCAGACAGCTCTGAGTCTTAAAATGGTCTTGCCTATCATTCTACTTCTTCCTGTGCTGTGCACAGATGGAGACTGGGGACTCAGTTAATGTTGAGTCATGTGCTTGAAGTCCAATGAATAGCATCTAATAAATATTGGTAAAAAATGCTCTGACTATACCATGACAACAATACAACAAAGTTGTACATATTAGATTATTTATCATTGCAAAAAATTGAAAATAACTTTAGTGCCCAAATAAGACATTGGTTAAATAGGTTGTGGTACTATTATACAGCCATTTAAAATGAGTATGTAGATCTATATTAAATAAGTGACATCATTACATATTAAATGAAAAAAGCAGGATATGAAATAGCATGTATAATGTGATCCCATTTTTGAAAATCAAATATATTTATTTTTATAGGCATAGAAATAAACACAGAAGAATCTACCTCATAACATGATGTTAGTGAAGCTCTGAATGGTAGATTTAGGATATTTTTCATTTTCTGAAAAATGGGCAGACATTGAAAAATTGTCTAATTTTTCTTTTTCTTTTTTTACAGTGAGCTCAGCATGGGTTACTTTTCTAACTAGGAAAAAATGTGCTACTATCATTTTGGAAATTAAATGCCTTGGTAAGAAAAGAAAGTTAAACATTCTGCCATTTTCCATGTCTTCACGGATTTGTGTTTGCTTCTCTAAGAGAGTGATTAGGAGATGGTCTGAAGGTGCTGAGCACACCGCAGGGATAGCCATTTGTGTATTTCTAAACATCCCTTTTAGTGTCTTCACATAAACTCAGTGTGTTCCTCAATATATCACTCAACGCATTCTTGTTGAATGAATGAACGAGCATTGAAAAGAAAAGCTGTGATCAATATACAAAGTATTGCAAAAGAAGAACACTTTCATAAGGTTGGGAAGAAATCACCAATATAAAAGAATAACTTCCAATTTCTTTTTCTTAGCTTCTTAGTAGCAGGATTAACTTGAGTTCAAAGTGATTGAATGAGTCTAGTGAGATAATGGAATCAAGGCAGAACAGGGTAGAGGCTGTTTAAGTCACTGTAAGTGCTGCTCCCCTGCCCCTGGCCCCCATCCCCAGACGTTTCCCATCAACCTGTCTACACCATACCTCTTTTTGTCATTGTTGCCTGGGTGGCTGTCACAGATAGGAAGGCTAAATAATGTTCCCAGCAGCACATGTCATTTCTCATTTGTCCATTGCTTGCTCACTGTAATAGGACATTGTTCTTCCACAGTGAACAGATTTCTGGTTCTTAGAGAGGCTTCCCAACCTCTGCCCAGGCCTTGATTTTATTTGTGATTCAGGGGAGTGGCTCTTGGTCAACACAAGAGAACGCCAATTCAGGGACTGCTATGGTTTGAATGTCCTCTCCAAAAATCAGGCTGAAATTTAATTGACATTGTAATGGTGTTAAGAGGTGTGCTGGTTAACAGGTGATTAGGTTATGAGGGTTCTGCCCTAATGGATTAGTGCTGTTATCAGCAGCAGTAGTCTCTTAGTAAAAGGATAAAATTTGGCCTGGTTTCCTCTCATCTTGGCATGTTTGCTTGCCCTTTGCCATGTTATGAAGCAGCTAGAAGGCCCTCACCAGATGCAGGCCCCTCAACCTTGGACTTTCCAGCTTCCAGAATCATAAGCAATCAATTTCTTTTTGTGGTATTCTGTTATAGCAATGCAAAATGGACTAAGACAGAACCATTCAAAATAGACCTTTAATTTGGCAATTGGATGTTTCTGATATGAGAGGAAAGTTGGGGTGCAAGTAGGTAAGGCACCCAAATCTGCAAAAGGCTCAATAAGTTTGTTCTGATAGCTGCAATAGTTGCATCTATAATCTATTATGGGAGATTTAAACAAACACAAACCCTTCAGTGACCACCTACTCTGTGGCAGGCACAAGGTGAGGGAGATGGGAACACTGCCGGTGGGCTTCACAGTGCCATGTCTCTGTCTGTCCTCATCAACCTGTGAGGCAGGAAAATACCAGCAGCACCCTACAGGCCTTGTTCCCTGCTAGCACCTTCCTGGGAGCCACATCAATCTCTATTTCAGGTAAGAACCACACGAATGGACAAAGCGCAAAGGTGGTCCTCACTGTCCACCGAAACCCGGCATGCCAGCTTAGCCCCCAGCAGGCCGTCTGCTGAAGGTTTTGGGAAAACCTGGCTTCCTTGCCATTTCTCCTGTGGTTTCTGGCCTGAAATCATTTCCTTTCTGTTAGTGGTTTACCTTGGCTCTGGGCATTGAGGCTTTCACCAGGCAAGTGTTCAGAATCCACTGAGTGGGAGGGACTGATGGTCAGTTTGAAAGGACACACAACCAATTAGCTGCTGAGTTTCAGCCCCTACATGTCAACATTAGCAAGGAACTCTGTATCTATTATATATTTTTACATAATTCTATTGTTTACTGTTTGAAGGGGTAAGGAGTCTTAAAAATATGATTGAACATGAAAATGTGTTAATCAATGCCATGTCTCTACTATCATGGTCACCCAAGTGAGCATGGATGTATGTACACAAGTATCTGAGGTTTTTGGTCTTGAAAGAGTAGACAAAGTGGCTCTATAAATAAAGGTCATCCCCCAACAGGAGGAAGCGCTAGCTTCCAGAAGGGAAGGCAAGGAGGGCTGCTATCTCCAGTTAGGTACACCAAATCTGCTCTTTATAAGGTACTGTGACTCTCGAGCTGTCGGGAGTTGTCACAAACAAAACCCAAACCATCTCTGAAGACCCCTCCAATTGATCCAGTCCACTCAACTTGAACCAGGATGACCTGCCTCCAAACATATTTCCAAGATTTCGGTTCTCACTGAAATCATGCCAGAGTTCTCTTGTTAAACTTTCCTCATACACAAGATGACTTCATTTCCATTCTTAGAAAATGCTTTTTGGAAAAGCTAGTACTTTTGGCAGAGGCTGTCAGTTCTCTGCCCTTTCTGTTTAGGCTTTCCCATTTCAGTGCTCACTGGGCCAATGTTCAACTACCAGCCCCTGCGTCTTTTTGCCAGAGGACTTCCTCTGGCCACCAGAGACCTCTCTGCTTACCTGTGGGGCAGGCTGGCAGGCAGGGAATCAATATTCCCTACCCAAGCAGTCGCCAGTGATTAACAGAATTGATGTATAAATACCACTCCCCTTGCCCCTGGACCCTCAGAGTTCTGCAGTGGGATTATAGTCCAGTCATCCCATTGACAACTTGCTTGATAACATTCCCTTCATTGGCCACCTTCCTCTTCCTGTCTCACTTTTTCATCCCCTACCTGTGTTTTCTGGAATCTCTTCCTAAACAAATGACTTACACTTAAGTCTTTGTTTCAGGGTCTGCCTATGGGGAACCCAAGCTAAGATGATATTCTCATATATTAGACAGTTATTTTCCTTTCCCTTCAGTAATTTCCTACACAGGAATCATTTACCCCTTGGCTATGCACTGTGGAGCTAACGCCAATATGCCCTTGGTGGGTGCTAATGCCCATCAACGTGGGTGACATTTATGGGGTCGGCCCAATGCAGCTCGGCCTGCATAACGAGCTTTGGCATGAAAAGAGAGAACATTATGGATATGTTTTTTTTCCTTTCAGACACAGGATGAAAGTTACAAATCAGCTTCTCTCAAATCCACAGTTAAATGTTGAGAGCAAGTGGGCTGCTTTGTGAAGCCGCATCAGTCTTCCCTTCCCTTGACCCTGGAGATCCAGGGAGGCCTGAGGGAGTTTAATGTGATTTCTGGAATGTGCTTAACTTTCAGAAAGAGCAGCTTAGCCCACGGGAGACTCCATTAATATAATTTCACAATAGAAAAGCTTCCTATTGCCTAATCTCATTAGCTCTGTTTTATGTATAGCAAATGGGTAAAATCTGAGTTTGTAATTTGGTAATTGTAAATGCATAATTTTTGAGCACTTAGAACATACAATAGAGAAGAGTTTTTTCTTCATATGTGAAAAGAAGAGGTCCTGAACTTCAGAAATGACCCTTTATTGGAATGAAATAGGGATATGTCTTATCTTTTTTTTTTTTTTTTTGAGACAGAGTCTCACTCTCTTGCCCGGGCTAGAGTGAGTGCCGTGGCATCAGCCTAGCCCACAGCAACCTCAGACTCCTGGGCTCAAGCAATCCTTCTGCCTCAGCCTCCCAAGTAGCTGGGACTACAGGCATGAGCCACCATGCCCGGCTAATTTTTTCTATATATTTTTAGTTGGCCAATTAATTTCTTTCTATTTTT
>CAUYRT010099672.1:0-50205 GCA_963574885.1 Lepilemur ruficaudatus | reverse complement strand
CCAACTAAAATATATAGAAAATATTAGCCGGGCATGGTGGCGCATGCCTGTAGTCCCAGCTACCCGGGAGGCTGAGGCAGAAGGATTGCTTGAGCCCAGGAGTTTGAGGTTGCTGTGAGCTAGGCTGACGCCACGGCACTCTAGCTCGGGCAACAGAGTGAGACTCTATCTCAAAAAAAAAAGAAAAAAAAAAAACCAAAACAAAAAAACAAATGTAAGATCCAAAATAAAATATAAGCAAATTGTATATAGTAATATATGAAAAAAGGATAACATATCATAACTGAGTGAGGCTTAATTTAAAAATGCAAGGGTCATTTAACATTCAAATATCAATCAATATATTTTACCATATTAACAGAAAAAATAATATCTCAAGATATTTAGGAAAAAGCCTTTGAGAAAATTAACACCTATTCATGATGAAAATGTTTCAGCATTAGGAATAGAAGGGAACTTCTTTAAAGAGATAAGTGTGTACAAGATACACAGCTAACATCATGGTTAATGATGAAATGTTGCACTCTTCCCCCTGTGATTAGGAACAAAAATCCATAACCTTGCTCCCAACCTCAGAGCCAGAGCAAACAGTTAGAATAAATAAGTGAAGTTGTCAAGGTCACTGAATACAGGATCAATAAAAAAAAAAAAAAAACCAATAAATGTAAAAGAATTTAAATCATACAAATTGTGTTCTTAAATCACAATGGAATTAAATTAGAAATCAATAATGGAAAGATATTTGGAAAATCCCCAAATATTAGGAAACTAAACAACAAACTTCTAATTAACCTATGATTCAAAGGAGAAATTACAAGGGAAATTCAAAAATATTTTGAACTGAATAAAAATAAAAACACAACATATAAAAATTTTGTGGGATGCAGCTAAAACAGTGCTTAAATTAAAATTTATACTAATAAACTAACTTTATAAATAGATTACAATTTTTACTAATTAGTGTTAATATGAATACCATTTTAACTAATTAAAATGCTTATATTGAAAAAGAAGAAAGGGGCTGGGCATGGTGGCTCACACCTATAATCCTAGCACTTTGGGAGGCCCAGATGGGAGAATCAGCCACTTGAGGCCATGAGTTCAAGCCCAGCCTGAGCAAGAGGAAGACCTGGTCTCTACAAAAATACAAATATTAGCCAGGTGTTGTGGCACACACCTATGGTCCCAGCTACTCAGGAGGCGGAGAGAGGCGGGTCTCTCGAGCCCATGAGCCTGGGGTTGCTGTGAGCTGTGATGACACCACTGCACTCAAGCCTGGGTGACAGAGTGAGACTGTCTCAAGAAAAAAAGAAAGAAAGAAAGGTTCTATGACCTAGGCTTGTAACTTAAGAACCCAGAATATGAACAAAAAAGTAAATCCAAAATAAACAGTAAAAAAGATGAAGTTTAAAATATGAAGCAGAAAACAGAAAAACCATAAAGAAAATCAAAAGCTATAGTTTTAAGAAGATAAATAAAATTGATAAACCCGGAGGCAGACTAATTAGAAAAATAAAAAGAGAGAAGATATAAATCATCAATACAGAAATGAGAGAGGGAACATCACTACGGATCCTAAAGACAGTAAAAGATTATTAAGGGAATACTATATATAATTTTATGCCAATAAATTCAACAAGTTAGATAAAATGGAAAGTATTTCTTGAAAGACACAAATTATCAAAGCTTACTCAAGAATAAATTTATAACCTAAATAGCCCTATATCCAGTAAATAACTTCAATTTGTAGTTAAAATCCTTCCCATGAAGAAAACTCCAGGCAGATGGCTTCACTGGTTAATTCTATGAAACATTTAAGAAAAATAATACCAATTCAAGAGGAGGGATCACTTCCCAACAAACTGTATGAGATCAGCATTAACCTGATAGCAAAATCAGACAAAGACATTATAAGAAGGAAAAAAAAAAAAAAAACCCTACAGCCCAATATCTTTCAGGAACATAGATACAAAAATACAAAATTTTAGTAAATCATAGCTGCAAGATATGAAAAAATTATGACCAAGTGGAGTTTATCCCAGGAATGTAAAGTTGGTTTTACATACAAAAATCAATTAATTCACCATACTTATACATTAAAAAGGAAAATATAGTGAAAGCATTTAATCATCTTAATAGACACAAAAAATAATAAACATTTGACAGAATCCAACAATCATTTATGATAGAAACTCCTAAGCAAACTAAAAATAGAAGGGAACTTCCCTGATTTAAAGTTGATCTATAAAAACCCACAGCTAACTTTATAATTCTTAATGGTGAAAGATTAAATATTTTTCCATTTAAATCAGAAGAAAGGCAAGAATGTTCACTCCCACCATGTCTTGTCAACATTACACTGGAGGTTGCAGCCAGGGTGATGCGGGAAGAGAAAGAAAGAAGAGGCGTGTAATTTGAAAAGGAAGAAGTATGACTGTCTTTATTTGTAGGCAACATCATAGTCTTTGTGGGAAATTCTTAGGAATGTACCAAGAAAAAAATATTGGAACTAATAAGTGAGTTAAGAAAGATTGCAGGACGCAAAGTTAACATATAACAATTAATTGTATTTTTACATACTCGCAAGAAACAATTGAAAAACTTTTTTAAAAACCATCATTAACAATAGCATCAAAAATGTGAAATACTTAGTGATAGATTTGAAAAAAACATACTCAAGACTTGCACATCAAAAACTATAAAACATTGCTGGTAGAAATTAAAGAAAACCTAAGTAGATAGGGAAGGTGTTCTCTATCTACTCACCGTGTTCATTCACGAGTTCAAGAACTAAATATCATTAAAATGTCATTTCTCCCCAAACTGATCTGTAGATTCAATCAATCCCAATCAAAATCCCAGAATGATTTTTTTTTGTAGACATTGACAAATTGATTCTAAAATTCATGGGGAAATGCAAAGGATCTATAATACCCAAAATATTAATAATTTTTAAAAAGAAGAACAAAGTTGGATGACTTAGACTACTTGATTTCAAGACTTATTATATAACAATTATAATCAAGGCAGTATGGTATTAGCAAAAAGATACAACATCAATGGAATAGACTAGAAAGTCCAGAAATAGACCTACAGATAACACAATCAATTGATTTTCAACAAAGGTGCCAAGGCAGTTCAGTGGGGGAAAGGATATCTTTTCAACAAATGGTCCTTGAACAACTGAATACTCAAAAGCAAAAAATGAACCCAGTTCCTTACTATATCACTCCATGTACAAACATTAACTCAAAATGGATCATGGACTTAGTTGTGAAAACTAAAACAATAAAACTCTAGAAGAAATCGTGAGAGAAAACCTTGATGACTTTAGGTTTGGCAAAGCTTTCTTAAAAAGGACACAAAAGGCACAAACCATAAAGGGGGAAAAAAGATTAATTGGAAGCTTTCAAAACTTAAGACTGCTGTTCTTCAACAGATACTGTTAGAAAAATGAAAAGGCATGCCACAGACTGGAAGAAAATATTTATAAAATATACATCCAACAAAGGACTTATATCTACAACCCAGTTCAAAATGGGCAAAAGGTTTGAACTGACACTTCACCAAAGAAGACATCCTGGTGGCAAACGAGTGCATGAAAAGATGCTTGGCACCACTGGTTATCAGGGAGATGCAATGTCGTATCACAACCAGACAGATACCACTGTGCAACCACCAGACTGACTCAGATTCAGACTGATCACTCCAAATGCAGATGACGATGTGGGCAACTAGAAATTTCATACTCTGCTGGTGGGAATACAAAATGATATAGTCACTTTGGAAAACAAATTGCAGTTTCTTAAAATGTTAAATATACCCCTGCCATATGACCTAATCATCTCATTTCTAGGTATTTACCCAAGACAAGAAACATGAAAATAAATGTCCACACAAAGACTTGTACATGAATGCTCATGGTTGCTTTATTTGGAACAGTCCCAAACAGTCAGCAGCAGATGAATGGATAAGAGGACTATATTATATTTGAATACTCAACAACAAATAAAAGGAACCAGCTACTGATGTGTGAAACAACACACATGCCTGCAAGGAATGGACTGCAGAGAGGCACACGAAAACTTTGGGGGATGGATATCTTCACTATCTTGACTGTGGTGATGGTTTCATGGTGTATGTGTACATAAAACTCATCAACTGCACACTTGAATCGTGCAGTTTTTTTGGTGCCTCAATTATTCTTCAATAAAGCTGTAAAAATTAATTGTATTCAGCTATATTTTTATATATTAAGCAACAAGCAATTAGCAAAATGAAATTTTAAAAATACTATTTACAAGACCAAAAATGTCAAATACCTAAAGAATAAGGCTAATAAAAGGTGTGCAGTTCCTCTCCATTGAAATCGTAAACCATGATGGAGAGAAATTAGAGAGGACCTAGATAAACAGACAGAAATTCCATGTTAATGATAGGAAGACTCCATACTATCAAGATGTCAAGCCCAATCAAAACTCCAATTTTTTGGGAGGGTAGAAATTATGAAAATATCTTAAAAATGTATATGAGCATGCAAAAAAATCTAGGATAGTTATGACAATCTTAAAGAATACGACAAAGTTGGTGAATTTATATTACTGGGTTTCAAGACCTGGGGAAAACTGCAGTAGTTAAGACAGTGTGGTATTGGCACAAGAATAAACAAATAGACCCGCGGAACAAGACAAAGACTCCAGAAGAGATCCACACAGAGATGGTTACACAGGAGTGTCACTGCAATTTAGCCAAGAAGGGATGATTTTTTAAAAAAGTAAATGCTGCTAGAATGATTAGATATCCAGATTAGCAGGGAAAAAGAAAGAATCTTGCCTCCCAGCTCATATCATACACAAAATTCTAGATGGCTCATAGATCTACATATGAAAGGTAAAACCATATAACTTTTAGATGAAGACAGAGGAGAAAATATCTATGCCTGTGAGTATGCAAAAATTTCTTAAATTGAAAACAAAAGCACAAAACTTAAAAGAAAAAATGATAAATTTCATTCCATTAAAATTAACTAAAATATCAAAAAGTAAAGCCACATAGTGGGAGAAGAGATTTGCATTACAAGACACATACCCAAAATTTAATAAGAATTCCTACAAAAAGTAAATTAAAAAGGCAGACAACCCAATGGCAAAATGGGCAAACAACTTGAACAAGCATTCTGCAAAGGGGATATCTAAATGGTCAGTAGACATATGAAACATGCTAAACATCATTACTCTCAGAGAAATGCAAAAATGTAAATTAAAAACCCAATATAATACCATTACACACCCAAGAGAATGACTAAAATTAAAAAGGCAGACAATACCAAGTGTTGGCAAGAATGTGGAGCAAACGGAACGCTTATACATCACTGGTAGAAATGCACAACCATTCTGAGAACTCCTTAGCAGGATCTACTAAACTGAACACACATGTGCTCTATGATCCAGCGTTTCTACTTCATAGGCACATACCCCACAGGAATGTGTGCATGCGTTCACCAAAACACACACAGAAACGTTCGCTGTAGCACTATTCCTAATAGCCAAAACTGGCAACAACTTGAATGTCCGTCAATTGTAGAATCAACAAATTGCAGTATCTTTACACCATGGAAACAAACTGTAACCACGTGGAGGAAGCTCAACCCAGATGACGCTGAGTGAAGGGGCCAGACACAAGAGAATACATAGCGTAGGATTCCACGTACATGAGGTTCGCACACCGGGTGGCGGTGTCTATGACGGTGGACGTCCGTCCATCTACTCTTAGGGGCAGCCACGACTGACGGCGCGAAGGGGCCCCTGGGTGCTGGCCCTGTTCTGTTACCTGATCTAGGTTCTGGTTCTGAAGGCGTGTCCACTCCGTGAAATTCACCCACCTGTGCCACTGCGATCTTTACACTTTTCTTATGTATGTATGTCACATTTAAAAATAATAAAAAAGGTTGACTCGCTATGGAAAGTGCTGCAGTGGAAACCCAAAGGGGGCTGGAGAGAGAACATGGCTGGGGTGGTCAGTCAGGGAGGGCTCCTTGGAGGAAGGGGTGTTGGCTGCGAGCTGAGGGCGAGGAGGAGCCTGTTGTGGGAGGAGCAGTGAGAAGAGCTTCTGAGGCAGGAGGAACAGCATGCACAGAGGCTGTGAGCGGGCCGTGACTGAGCAGGGAGGCCAGGGGAACTGGCTTGTGCCAGCTTGAGAGCTGATTCCCAGCATCTCGCCCCAATTCTTTATCCAGTGAGGTCACAGCAGAGGCTTGGAGTCTGCAACTGATATGGGAAGTCAGCAAATTTATAAATCTGGATTGTTTTTCTCCTCAGAAAACCACTGGCTGTAGGGCAATGGCCTTAGCATAACAGACTTGCTCTGGTTGGTCATTTAACCATCTGTAACATTCACTGTGTCACATCTCGAGACGCGGACCTTGGTTGTCAGCTTTGCTCTCTCTCCTGATAGACAAAAAAATGAGAGCTTTTTTGAACGCAGCCAGAGAGGACCCCTGGTTTCACTTGTCTGTCACTCACCCTCAGCTGCTTGCTATTTTTCTTTAGTGTAGAGCAAGGGCCAGCAAACTGTGGAGGTGGGTGAGATCTGGCCCATAGCCTGTCTTTGTAAACAAAGTTTTATTTGTTTTGCATATGATCTTTGGTTGCTTTTGCACCATAAACAGCAGAGTTGAGTTGCTCCCCAGAGGCCAGATGGACTGCTGTCTGGCTCAGCAAGTCACTGTGCCCCAATCACCGCATGCCTAGTATTTCTGCATTCCTGTCAGTGCCTGGCCACCACGCCTGCCAGTGCATTCCCTTCCATGGCACACCCTCCCTGTGCCTCACTGGTGAAAGCTTTAACTACTGGGCTGTCCCTGCTCACCAGCTCCCAGTAGTGGGGACCTTATCTCCAGCCAAGCAGGGCATGATCTAGGTCGCAGAACCACCTGCTTCCTCAGACCAGACCTGGCACCGACGGCTGGAGCTTGTGTTTCTCAAAAGCAGATGCTGAGAAGGAGTTTGGGTGGGGGCAAGATGTTTATTAGGCATCAATACCTGTGGAGGGAAGAGGAAGAAGTCCTCTTGCGGGGCTGATCCTGGGGGCAGGGGGAGCGCTGGTCCAGTCCTGACCACTAAAGCGTCCCGCATCAGCCAGAAGGGCTGGACCTCCACCCCCACCTGGGAAAGGCGCGACGTCGGCAGGCCCGGAAGGCGCTGACGCTGCACGCTGCTTGCTGATGGCGCCCGCTGCTGGGCAGCAAAGCCTCCCTTGAAGGAGGGTCTAGGCAGCAGGCACCAAGGTCACCCCACCCACAGCGCCCTCAGTGCCCCTGCTTTCTCCTCACTGTGGCCCCCTTTTACCATTTCTTCTTCCCACTTTCCGCAGCACTGTGCCTAACAAACCAACCACACGGATGAAAGGGGAGAGCACTGACCTTCAGCAGCAGGCTGCCGTGTGCAGAGGCCTTACCAAGGTGACCTCATGATAGGAGCCCGTGATGCTCCACAGAGCAGATGAGGAGATGGAGGCTCCCCAAGGGGAAGGGAAGTGCCCAGGGTCACCCGGCTAGTGAGTGCCAGGGCTGGCATTCAGGTACAGTCTGCCTGCCTTTAAATCTCCTGTTTTCCCACTATAGCTCACTGCCTCTTGCAAAGGAATTACTATGTGTTGCAACATTTTATCAATCAAGGACAAATAATAGGCCATCAGATCTTCTTGCCTATGTGAGCCAGCCAGAGTCACCCTAGCACATTCATAGGGACATGCCCAGTTGTGTGCTCACTGGGTATCAGGTGCTGTACTAAAGCACTCAACACACGTGGTCCCCACAGCAACTCCTGAAGTAGGTGCTACTGTTATCCCCATTTTACAAATGGGAAACTGAGGCTTAGGAGAGGTTGAGTGACTCTTCGAAGGGAAACTGGCACATCTAGGTCTGTTTAGTGACTGTACATAACTCCCTCCTACGCTGGGTAGGAGGAAGTCCACCTCCACCAAAAGCAGTTACTGTGCTCACTTTCGTGTGTCTTCCTAATGTAGTGAACTGTATAATTTTAAGCTCTTTGAAATACTTAAAATAGCCCGACGAGCCCCATCGATGCTTTCATAGACCCCCTGGGACCCGGGCACAAGGATGAGCCTCACTGGCTCGTGGTCAGGACAGGGCCTGGGAAAGGGTGCTGGAGTGGTGTCTGAGTGTGAGGAGGGCGTAGGGATGATATTCAAGGGATCTGGGGCTCTTTTCTCTGTCACTGTTTGGTCTGTTGCTTTCCCCCGAAGATCCAGCATCACAAAAGGCAGCATTTGCTTCCCGTCCTTTTATTTCGTGACATGGTGTTGGTAAATAGCACGGCTCTGGAACCAGGCAGACAAGCATTCGAGTGTGGATGCAGCTTCTTGCCGGCCGTGTGACATCTGCTAAGAGCTCCACCTCTCTGGGCCTCACTTTCTGAGTCTGTCAGGTCTGGCTTATCACACCCTCTCTGCTGGTGCTGTGTGAGGGAATGTCTAAAGCTAACACAGACCATGGCGCACTGCGGCGCTCAGCAAATGGTAACTGAGCTCTGGCCGCTACAGACCCCACCTCTTTGCCACACAGGTGGAATCTTCTTGTTTTCAGCCCAAGATCACTCTCTCAGCACAGAAGCCCTGCCTCAGTTCCCAGGCAACATCTCTCCTTCCGTCCTCTATTGCTGGAGAATACCAACTCCCTGACTCCTAAGTACGAATTCTTCCTCAGACCTCCGAAGAACTATACCTTGAAGAAGTAAGAAGTTGGAGCCCGGCTGGTCTGAGTTTCACTTGAGTCACTGTTAGCTTATGACCCCAGCAAAATTTCTTAAACTCTCTGAGCTTCCAGTTTCTCACTTGCACTGTGGGAATAACAATCTTATTCACCCATGCAATTGTGGTGAGGACTAAACAGGCATTGCACGTGAAGGCTTCTTACACACTGCCTGGCATACTGGAGGTGCTCAATAGATGTCTGTTCTCTCCTTCTGCTATTCCCACCTATTCTAATCCAACACTTTCACAAGAGACCTCTACGAGATTTTATCCTAGCCCAGACCTTTCTACAATCTTGGAATAGCTATTTAAAAAGATGAAAATCCATAATAATTTGGTTCTTAACCAAATAAGAAGAATGGCCAAATGTGTTGTGTGTAAAAGCGATTCCAGTTCATGCTCACATCATGCCTGCAGTCTGGGGTCAGAGTGGATGTTGATCCACAGGCCACAATCTCCGGGAATGAGAGGTACATGTGACAGTCCATTTACTTCTCACAAGGACCCTGTAAGTTGTAACTATTATTGTACTTGCTTTTCAGATGAAGAAACTGGGACTCAGAGAGGTTACACTTCTTACTCCGGGTCACCCAGCTGGTAAGAGGCAGAGCTAGGATTTGAGCCCAGGTCCTTCTTCCCACACTCCAGCTGTGAAACAGATATGGAGGCAATAGATGGACCTCATCAAACTTCTAACAGAATCCCTGTTAGGCAGAGGCTGGCCATTCAAAAATTTTCAAATATAAGTCAGCTTCAGTTATCAAGATTGTTGTTTGAAGCATTATCTGAGAAAGAGGAAGGCAGGAGAGAACCCCAAGGAAGCCAGTGCTGTGATGTCTTACTTTGAAAAGCTGCATTTGGCAGAATCATAAGTTAGCAGTAGAGGAGGCTATAGTGGCATGTGGTCTAACCTCTTCATTTCCCAGACGAGTAAAATGGGCTCAGAGAAGAAAAGAGAAAAGACTTGTTCACGGTCAAAAAGAAATCACTAGCAATGGGTCTCTTTTTGTAGCTACATAGCAATCCCAGAAAAGACTCTGATTGGCTCTTTTGGGTAATATGCTCAGTCATGCACCAATCACTGTGGCCAGAGGAAAGCCCTAGCCATAAGAAGGGCTGAGTGACAGCCCCACCCAAACCAACCATTTTTCCTTGAGATGCCTCAGGATCAGACCCTTCTCAGGGCATGAGCGTGAATGTTACCTCTTCAGAGAGGCCACCTCCAACCACTCTGCCAAAAGTAGACCCCTCCCTGACCCTGTTGGCCTGTTTAATGTTCTCTCTAAAACTCACTACTATGATATTATCTTATCTATTTTTCTTTCCTCATTTGAATATAAACTTGAAAAGAGGAGCCTCAACTGGTTTTTGACTACTGTGTCCCCAGTGTCCAGAACAGGACTTGACTTATAAAGGTGCTCAGTCAATATTTTTGCATAAAACAATGAGTAGGCACCAAGAAGATACTACAGGGATAGGACAGGCTCTTCAACAAATGGTGCATGGAAAACTGAACAACCACATGCAGAAGAATGGAATCGGATCCTTATACCATACACAAAAAATAACTTAAAAGGGGTTAAAGACTTAAACATAGGACCTGAAACCCTAAAGCTCCTAGAATAAATCACAGGGGAAAAGCTTTTTGACATAGGTCTTGGCAATGATTTCTTGGATATGACACCAAAAGCACAGGCAGCAAAAGCAAAAATAACAAGTGTGACTACATCAAACTAAAAATAAAAGGTTTCTGCACAGCAAAGGACACAATCAACAACTAAAAAAAGCAAATGTTTTTGAATGGGAGAAAATATTTGTAAACCATATATCTGATACAAGATTACTATCCAAAACATATAGGAAACTCCTACAACTTAATAGTGAAAAAACAAAACAAAACAAAACAAAAACCTCAAATAATTGGATTAAAAATGGGCAAAAGAACTGAATAGATATTTCTCCAAAGAAGACATACAAATGGCCAATTGATATAAGAAAAGGTGCTCAACACCACTAATCATCAGGGAAATGCAGATCAAAGCCACAATGAGACACCGCCTCACACCTGTAGGACAGCTATTATCAAAGACCAAGCGCTGACAAGTGCTGTTGAAGATCTGGAGAAAAGGGGACCTTTGAACATCTTCGGTGAGAACGTAAACCAGTGCAGCCCCCATGGAAAACAGTGTGGCGGCCCCCCCAAAAGCTAAAGATAGCTATGATATGATCTGGCAACCCCACTTCTGGTTAAATACCCAAAGGAGTTGAAATCGGGATGTGGGTCTCATGTTCACTGCAGCATTATTCACGACAGTGAGAACATGGAAGCGACCTCGATGTCCATTGACAGGTCAATGAATAAAGGACGTGTGACATATACATGCAATAGATGCTATTCAGCAAAGGAAATCTTGTCACTTGTCAGAACATGGACGAACTGAACTTGGAGGACATTATGCTAAGTGACACTAAGGGCAAATACTGTAGGATATTGCTTATATGAGGAATCTAAAATAGTCAAAATCCTAGAAGCAGAGAGTAGAATGGTGGTTGCCGGGCACTGGGGCAAGGGAGAAGAAAGGGGAGGTATTGGTCAAAGGGTACAAAGTTTCAACTTTGCAATACGTATCAGTTCTGAGATCTGTACAGCATAGCTCCTGTAAGTAACAACACTGTTTTGTATACTTCAAAGTCTCCTTTAAAAATAATCATAAATAAAATGAGTCAATATAAAGGAAAAGCAAAGCAAAGCCGTAATGAGATACCACTTCATGCCAACTAGAATGGCTATAATAAAACAAACAAAAAACCAGATACCAACAAATGTTGGCAAGGATGGGGAGAAATTGGAACCCTCATCCACAGCTGGTGGTACACAGAAGGAAGGTTCAGCCACTTTGGAAAACAGGCTGGCAATTCCTGAAAACATTAAACAAAGAATCATGTGTGATCCAGCAATTCCGCTCCAAAGTACATACCCATGAGAGAAAACATACATCCATGCAAAAATGTGTACAGGGATATTTATAGCATTATTCATGATAGCCCCAAACTGAAAGGAACTCAAATGTCCATTCCTGATGAATGGATAAATAAAATGCAGTGGAACATGATTCAGCCAGAGAAAGGGATGCAGTACTGATAAATGCTGCAACATGGAAGAATCCTGAAAATATCATGCAAAGTAAAAGAAACCAGATGCAAAAGGCCACATATTTTATTAATCCGTTCATATGAAGTTTCTAGACTGGGCAAATCCATAGAGACCGAAAGTGGATTAGTGGTTGTCTAGGGCTGGAGGGGGGAGAGGGGAGGGATGGGGAGCAACTGCTAAAGGGTACGGGATTTCTTTTTGGGGTAACAAAAAGTGAGGCATTTGAAAATTGCCTATGGTGATGGTTGCACAACCCTTTGGATATACTAAAACCACTGAATTGCACACTTTAATTGGGTCAACTGTATGGTATGTGAATTATATATCAAGAAAAAATGTTATAGAAATATATAAAGAAAATATTAAATAACAATATAGTTGAGAAGCCAATCATAATCCCAAAAGACACAACCCTGAACGCCATAATCCCAAATGTTGAAATCAAGAAAGATCATAATCCAAAAATATAGTTCTGGAAGAATTAATTTACAAATTATTTGAAAGATATTTATTTACATTTTTAAAAGATTTATTTGAGAAACATAAAAACATGACAGAACTCTCCATAGGCCCACTTTACAAAATAAAATAGGCACATACATATTTTTGCAAGCATACAGGTATAACAGTTATGGACAGATGAGCCGTATTCATAAAGAAATAGGTCAAAAAGAAAAGTATATAAATAGATATCACTGTGATTGGTAATGGTGTGCATCCAGCTTTATAACCACAGTCATCTGCAATACCATGATGGACAACCTGAGTCTTCTGACAAGATGAAGCAAAAACCGTGATGGGTCCCCACTGCATTGCCACCTCACCAGTTGTCCAAAGAGCCAGATCTCAGGAAATTTTACCTTTCACAAATGCAGATGCACAAAATGGACATCTCTTCATTTATCAAGGAAGTTATTATGTTACATACATGTACAATGCTTACACACAAAGCCAATGTTGTGATAATGCACTTTCATGGAGTCACATTTGCAAAATATGTCTAAAATGAATTAAAACCCTCCAAAAGTTTTTACACAATTTACACCTCTGGTATTGGAAATGGTGTGAAGGTGAAATATATAGCATAGCAAATTGTAAAACATAATGCTGACAATACAAGATAGTGGAAAAAACTAAAAAAACAAAAAACTAAAAAACAAAAACCAGAACAATTAAAAAGAAAATTTGACGTATGAAAAAGTATATTACAGGGGTGGGTCACGGAGATAGTCCATAAGAGTCAGCCCACTTTCAAAATCATTAACTATATTTTGGAGTCTTGCATCAGGATGAATGGTTGCTTTTCTCTTTTAGGACACGGCCCTCTTCAGAGAATATGTTCACATTCACTTTTCATGTGGCGCTGCTCTTTTTGAAATTCTATGATTCGATATACATGGACATGAGCATTTCTTATTAAATGCTTCCATTTTCTGTGCTGTGCTTACACTTTTCTGGGCACGTGGACATCGTTCTGCATGCACTCTCATGCAGACCAGCGATTTGGTAGCAGCAATGCTGGTGATCAAACCGCAAACACTGTTGCGTGTCTTCCTATCCCACCATGCACGTGATTACTTCTGAACCAGTCAGGAACTTCACTGGCTTCTTCAGACAGATGCAGCTTTAATTCATTAAAAGCTCCTGGAATGTCATCAGCTGGAAGGAATGCCAGTGCAGGCAAATGACACATTTTTAAACTGAAATTTCCGTTGTTGGCATATGGCACGGCCAATCCACTCCTTTGAATTGTCCTGCAAACGCATTGGGCTAAATGGAAAAAAACAAACTTTATTGATAACACTTTGAAACTCTCTTTTAGAAGCCTTGATTGCCCCTAAGTCCAAATCTGTCATTATGGTTTGGGGATTCAATTGAAATTCATTTTCTTCTGCAAAGATAATAACAAGGTAACAGTTTCGCCTAACATGACGCAACCATCCTGTGATTGTGATTTTCAGAATTTTAGACGTTAGGGATTTAGACTTTAGGGATTCTGATCTTCAGGGATTTCAACATCCGGGATTATGGCATTTGGGATTGTGTCTTTGGGTTTATGATCCAAACCCCTACAGATGGCACATGAATATGAAAAAAAAACATTGAATAGATATGGCAGAGTTTGGGAAACACTAGATGAGATCAGTAGTCCTTCTAATAACTCTATGAGGTAAATGTTATGTTTCTTCCTGACATACAGGAAACTGGCCTCCAAGAGATGAATTACTTATACAAGGCTGTAGACACTGAAGTGAGTTTCTAAGCCAAGCAGCTGATTCCAAAGCCAATGCTCCTATCTGACATGCTACACTGCTTCATGGGACCCCAACCCCTGAATTCAGCCCCTGGTCATACTTTGTATGATCATGCCCCTCAGTAGTCTCTCTGACTTGGACCTGATCTACGCCAAAGAACCCCATCACCTACTGCTTTGACTTGGGCTGGAAACTGAGACAGAAAGTCTCAGTACTAGTTTCTAAGCAGCAGAAAAGAATAAGCTTATTGTACAGAAGGGGAAACTGAGGACCAGGACACACAGGTAGTCAGAGACGTGGGGAGAGGTCTATGGCCAAGATGACCAGCAATTCACCAAATATCATCCCTTCCACAGGTAGAGCTATGGCTGGGAAATGCCTGCCCAGCCAAAGACTACATTTCCCAGATACCTCTGCAACTAGCTGTGGCCTCAGTGGTACCCAGCCTTCAAGATGGTCCTCAAGGACCCTTGCCTCCTGCTGTTCATGCCCCTGTGTGGTCTCCTCCCACACTGAACAAGACTGATCTGAGTAACCTTTAACAGATATTACAGCAGTGATGGTGTATAATTTCCAAGGGTAGATCATAAAAGATATTGCAGCTGCTACTCTGTTCTCCTAGATCACGTTGGGGAAAACCAGCTGCTATGTTCTGAAGCTACTCATGCAGCCCCGTGGAGGGGTCTACCTGGCAAAGAGCTGAGTTCTCTTGCCGATAGCCATGTGAGTGAGCATCTGGGAGGCAGGTCCTCTGGCCCCAGTGAAGTGTCAGATGTCTGCAGCCTCAGCTGAGATTTTGACCACAGCCTCATGACAGGTTGGGCCAGAACTACTCAGCTAAGCTGCTCTTTAGCTCCTGACCCACAGAAACCATAGGGTCATGAGCATTTATTGCGTCAACCACTAAGTTTTGGGGTAGTTTGTAGCAAGAGATGTAGCAAGAGATAACTAGTACACCTTGTGACTAGTTCTGGCCAATGGAGTGTGACCTGAAAAGTTAGTTAAGTGACCCTCCCAGGCCCATGTGGTTAAAAGGCAGTCTCTTCCCCTTCCCACAGAGACTTTTTTTTTTTAAAAAAAGAACAGATATGGGTACACCCATGTGCATAGCAGCCTTATTCACAATAGCCAAAAGGTGGAAGCAACCCAAGTGCCCACTGATGCATGAATGGATGAACAAACTGTGGTCTATACATACAGTGGAATATTATCCAGCCTTGAAAAGGAAGGAAATTGTGACACGTGCTACAATGTGGATGAACTTTGAAGACATTATGTTAAGTGAAATAAGCCAGTCACAAAAAGACAAATATTGTATGGTTCCACTTATACGAGGTACTTAGATTAGTCAAATTCATAGACATAAAGTGGGAGGGTGGGTGTCTGGGACTGGGGGAGAGTTAGCGTGTAATTGGTGTGGAGCTCTGAAGATGGATGGCAGTGAGGGTTGCAGGACAACGTGAATGTACTTAATGCCACTGGACTGTACACCTACATGTGGTTAAAATGCTAAATTCTATGTTACACATATTTTACATGATAAAAAATCATTGTGTGCCCACAAGGAGTTACTCCCTCTGCTGTCCCCTACCCACCCAACTTAGCCTCTGCTGAGCACTAGGCCTTATGGGCTGAGTGACATCTTTTTCCAGCCACTATTTGCTGGACAGAGCCCTGTTGTGAACAAAAAGGGCAGGATCCCGGAGTTTAGGATCTAGGTTCAGCGGCATGTGACAGGTGTCCAAAGCAACAGTGGCTTAAACCAGATGGAGTTCATTTCTACCACATACAGTCTGGAGGTGGCAGTGCTGTACTGGAGTGGTGACTCTGCCCCACGCAGTCACTCAGGGACCCAGGCTCCTGTCTTACACTCTGCCATCTCTAGGGTGCTTCTCCCATCCATGTGGCTCAAGATGGCTTCCCACCTACGCAGCAGGGGGAAGACAAGAGGGAAGGAGAGGCATGATTTCTCCCTTTGAGACACTGTCATTTTGAGTCTCTGTACTAGAAGCGGGAGGTAGCTGCTGCCCGATGTACTGTCTGTCCCCTGAGCCCCTAGTGGATGTCAGCTACAGCCCAACTTGCCATGGAAGCCATAGAGGTGCCCACAGGGATCTTGGGAGCCCTGCGTTGAACACGGTAGAGCCCCGCATGGGTGGAACCTGGATCCCTGCACCACTGCACAGAAGGCAGTCTGTTGAACACATGTATCGGGCCTTGCATAAGTGAGAATAAACCTCAAATGAGTGAAAGCACTGAGATTTCTGAGTTTATCTGATGCATCTGCCAGTATTACTTTAATTAACAGTCTTACGATTGGAGCTTGGGAAGCCGGATGACACAATAAGGCTGAGGCCAGGCTGGGCAATGGAAAGATGGCTTTAGAGTCAGGAGACCCGACTTTCAGTCTCTGTGACCCCACTTACAAGCTACTCAAACTCTTCCAGTCTGGGTTTCCTCAAATTCAAGATACTGAGGTAATGGAGACAACACTTTTGTTGTGTGGATTGAATGACGGAATCTGCAAAAAAAGACAACTGAGAAAGATCTGCTTGGGGCAGTGACAGACACATGTACCCTTGCCATCCTCCAAAGAGGAGAACAGATGGGCAGTTAGAAGTGGGCACAGCATATCACAACTCACAGCTTGATGTGGAGCAAATCGCCCACTGGGGGTGCCTGGTCGCTGAGGCACGGCTGAATACCCAGACTCGGGCAGGAGGCCATCCGACCGGGCTTTGGCAATATCTGCGATCTGAGACCAAAATAGCCCAGTCAGGAACTGACTTGGTCGGCCTCTGGCTGCTCAGACTGGGTTTGCGGCATTGGCTGACCTTTCTCCTGGGCAGCCGGGAATGAGAGTCGGGCCGGTGCTGGCTTAGAAAAGCTGGGACACTCACTGCTCTGGTCGCTAGTCCGGGAATATGGCGGCCGCACAGGTCCCCGGGGCACGGCAAAACCACGGGTGCTCAGAGGCCGAGCAGAACACGCAACAGTGTGAAGAGGCCGGGCGCCGCACAGCAGCGAGCGGCGGGTGCTGCGAGCCATGGGGCACGTGGGCGCATGCCAGGCTCATTTCAGCCCACGGCGGAACGAAAGGCTCAAATTGAACATGTTGCCCTCTACTGCCTGGGCTTTTCCCCATCAATACTCCCTAGTTGACATGCGACATACATCACATAAGTAATTGCATTGGTTTGCCAGGGCTGCCGTGACAAAAATGCCCCGGAATAGGTGGCTTAGCCAACAGAAATCTATTTTCCCACAGCCTCAGAGGCTGGAAGCCCACGATGAAGGTATCAGCAGGGCTGGCTTCTCCTGAGGCCTTGACCCTGGGCTTGCGGAGGGCAGCCTTCTTGTGCACACACATTGCTGGTGCCCTCTCCTCTGCCCATAGGGACACCAGTCCTATTGGATAAGGCCCCCACCCATATGACCTCATTTAACCTTCATTACCTCCTTAAAGGCCCTGTCTCCAGATACAGTCCCATACAGTCCATTCTAAAGTACCGGGGGTTAGGGCTTCAGCATGTGAATTTTAGGGGAACATTATTTAGTTCATAACAATAATTTAAAGTATTCTAGGAGCCACATTAAAAAAGCATAAGGAAAATGATGAAATTAATTTTCATAATGTATTTTACTTAACCCAATATATTGAAAATATTATCATTTCAATCTATAATCAGTATTAAAGATATTGATGAGATATATTACATTCTTTTTTTGTTGATCCTAAATCTTTAAAATCCAGCCTGTGTTTTATACATCTCCATTAGGACCAGCCACATTTAAAGCACTTAGTAATCACATGTTCTAGGTAGTTGGCACCCCAAGCCCACCAGGTACTTCCATATCCCTGTGCCTCTGCCTACACTGTTCCCTCCGCCTGGACTAGCCTTCTCTCCTTTCCCCGCCTGAACTCCTGCGCAAACTTCAAGGGCTTAGCACAAATGTCCCCTCCTCTCTGAAGTCTTATACGCTGTCCCCAAAAGGACAGACAGGTGCCCTTTTTCCTTGTGTCCTCGCAGGACCTTGTACCCACCTCTGTCTGGGTGTCTGCCACTCTGGATTATTGTGTTTTTTTACGTCGCTGAAAGGCCAAGACCATTTCTGAGCCACCAGTGTAGGGTACATTGCTTGGCACATGGCAGACCATCAAAGCAGCTGTGGGTTTTAGAAGCAATTGCAGGGCTCTCTGTGGGATGATGGTGTTAGGTTCCCAGGAAAAGTTCTTTAAAAGTCCCCTCACTTTTATCTGTGGTGAGTCACAATAAAGAAAGTGGCAGAAAACATTGCTTGGAGTGTTATTGCTACCAGGGAGATTCTGAACCAAGGAGCTATGACTTGGGGGCTGTGTGTATCTTTAACCATCATTTAGTCCTTAGGTTATGGTCCTCTCCAAGAAATATCTGGGCAACCCTGATACACAGCTACAGGGCACTGCATATCTGGGCCAACGGGCCACACAGTCATCAAGAAGTACGTGACTAATTTGACAAGGAGCATGGCCCTTCCCCAGCTGGGTAACCTGGGGCTCAGGGTCCCCTGTTGCACAATTCCTGGGGGCACTGCAGAGTGACAGTGGGAGTGGCGCCCCTTCAGTTGAGCATGCGCAGCCTGTGTGGCCTAGCACAGTGGTCCCCGAAGCCCTATAGACGAATGTAAATGTCTGTGACGTGCCACTGGCTTTAGACATCTGAGCCGGGATATCAAGGAGATTAGACACCAACCTGGGAAGCCCAGAACATGAGGAACCCTGTGCTGCACACAGCGATGCTGCCGCTCTCCAGAACTGCAGCTCGGAGTCCAGGGGGAACCTCAGCATTCAGGAGCTTGGAAGGCATTCTGCAGAAACAGGGCCCATGCGCGCTTCTCTCCCCAGGTTGACATCCAGCATATAACGATTAAGTCTCGAGCTAAAGTTCTTGGGGTTCTCCCCTTTAGATGAGGAAAATGACATCCATTTCCTCCTTTGTCTCATCTTTTTTCTACCCGGATCAGGCAGAGAAAGACAAAATTCAAGTGGTAAAACCACTGGCTAGAAGAGGACTAAAGTCAGACCCCGCAGGACACAGAGCAAAAGTCATAACTGGGTTTGAGTCTTGGCTCCACTGTGTGATTTTGGACAAGTTGCTCAACCTCTCTGAGCTTTGGTTTCTTTATCTGTAGAATAAAGATATTACCATTCCTACCCCACAGTGGTATGCAGTATAACAGAGATGGGGTACATGAGGGCCCAAGCACAGCCTGTGATAAGTGTATCAGTCAGCTTTTGCTGTGTAACAACCCCAAAATATCAGTGGCATGTAAGAATAAGCATTTGTCTCTCACTCATGTAATTTGGCTGGTGCAACTCTGCTTCAGGCTGTGGGTCTGAGGTTTTGGCAAGGGCATCTCTGCTCCATTATTTCCCTCTGGGGCCCAGTCTGGAGGGGCAGCAGCCACATGGGATATGCTCTTTTCCTGGTAATGTCAGCAGAGAAGAAAGGAAGCCCAGCTGTGCAAGTGCATTTCAGGCCTCTGCTTGCTGAAGCGGATCACATGGCCAAGCCCAGGGTCAGGGGAGGCACACTCTGCCCACCATGGGTCGTAGCAAGAGTGAGGACATAGACTACGATTACAAGGGGGTGTAGAGTTGAGACCAATAATTCAATCTACTACAGTATACAAACAGAATTATCATCTATTCATGTTCATTTATCCAAATATTATATTTCGGTGAAAAAAACCAGGTAGTTCTTATAGTATGTTCTTCTTTCAGAAGAAACGTCCCAGCACTGTGGCAGAAGACAAGTGCATGGCGCAAAGACTGAGACGGCCATGGGGCAAGGGGCGGGATGCGCTGCCGGGAGAGGGCGCCCACCCTTCCGACTTCGTTCTGGCCCTAACAGTAAGGATCTTTCCCTGAACCTGTGCTGAGAGCATTAAAGGAAGAAATGTTTCTACAGCTCCCCAGCCAGGGAGGCTCCTAAACTGGGTGTGTAAAGGTTGCAAAATACCATTTCATCCTGGTGGCACTGAAATGCAGGAGCCCCGAGGTAGAGAGGGCAGAGAAGTCACGTTAGCGCTCAGGAAGGAGCTTTCTGCTGGGCTATGAGAGTGTGTTTTGTCTGGCAAGCAAATGGGAGTGTTCAGAAAGGGGAAGGACATGAGCAAAAGCCAACACTCGGTGGCTTAAGCAGCAGACACTTACTACTCCAGCTCTAAGTCACAAGGCTGGCAGATTTGGGCTGGGTTTGCTCACGCATCCATGGGGCTAGTGTGGCCTCTGCGTTAGTCCAGGTTTTTCTGGGGCACCTCAGCTGGGGCAGCTCTGACCTGTGTGCATCTAGTTTTCGTCCTGGACCAGCAGACTGACCTGGGAACATCCCTCCTGTGGTGCTGGCGGAAGTCAGAGAAGGAAGGCCTGGAACCGGCACTTCACTACTTCTCTCTCACTCCAGGGGCCAACACAAGACACGTGGCTAAACTTCGTGCTGGGAGAGCCCTGCAAAGTTCCACGGCAAATGGTATGGATACGGGAGGTGAGAGGGATTGGGACCCTAATGTAAACCGACTAGAAAAAAGCATTGTGGTAGTGACGAGGCAAGGGTTTTACAGCAAATTGCAGACTCAGGCTCTCACGACTGGGACGTGCCCTTGTGGTGTCCCTGCCTTGTGCTAGGACAGTCCAGCTTCTACTTCCACCTCTCCTGTGGGGCTCACGTGACTGAGGCAGATTATTCTGTCACCGAATGACTTGTAGGAAGTTCTTCCTGGCACCTGACTCCTTTCTGCTTCCTCTCTTTGAGCCTGGTTCTGCCACGTAGGTTTTGGTTCAGCAACCATTTGCACATTTGGGGACAGTCCCCTGGCCCAGTGGTTCTGGTTTATCACACCCTAAGTGAGGCAACCGTGGGCATCTTGGCACAAAGTCAAGCAGAACTATCACCCTCTCAGTGGGATGCTGTCCTTCTACCAGCTCCGGAGATAAACTTGCCACCTTCCCTTCCCTCACCTCACATCCAGTCCTGGGTCAAGTCCTGCGGATTTCATCCCTTCAATATCACTCCCCTCTTCCTAGTCTCAGCTGCTGTCATCTCCTGCTTAGACCGCTGCAGTAGCCTTTCCACCACTCCTCCAACCCCATCCTATAAGCCACTTTCACACTGTGGCCACAGCCATCTTTTCACAGTGGGAATGTGCTCTTGTGTCACCCATTGCTAACAACACTTCACCTGTAGGGACACCTCGTTCCACACCATGTGATCCAGCCTCAACCCTGGCGAGCCTCCTCCAGGACCCCAGCCCCCACCATTCAGTTCACTGTTCTTCTCCCTTCAGGCTTCTGCTCATTTGTCACTGGCTCAGGGAGCCCTCTCTGCTCTCCTTGACAAGGTCTGTACAAGACTGCTCAGTTCAAGCTCTCCTGGCACCACAGACCTCTCCTTTGCGCATCTCCCAGGACCTCTCACTTTCCATTCATTTCTGCAATTGTTTGATTAATATCTGCCTCCTTCACCATCCTGTAATGGTGAGCTGGCACACTGGCAGTGAGGGTGGGGCTGATCTGTAGTGTTTGCAGTTTCCCGTGGTGTAAATGCAACCACCAGTGCAGATTTCAAGACACCAGCAACTGTGGTTGGCAAATCCCTGAAGATGCAATAATTGGCTCTCATGAGCTAGTGTGAGCCAACTGCAGCATGCCACTGAGGCCAGGCTTGTGTCTGGGATTGCCCCCTAGGGACCAATATCACATCTGGAAAATAACTGAACAGCCAGAAGTATTTGGTGAATGAATGAAAGAGTAAGGCTGACATTTAAGTTAGCCTTCAGGACAGAAACTGCTATTTCCAGGAGATAAAAGACTTCGAATGTTTGTCCCAAGGAAGGAATAAGGGAGGCATGACATTTCTGTTCTCTGAAGACTATGTGTATATATTTATTTAGCAAACATGTCCCTGTCAGGCACAAATCCAAATGCTGTACAAATACTAACCCACTTAATCCCCATAACATTTAAAAGACAGATACTATTAGTACCTCCATTTTCCAGATATGGAAACTGAGACTAAGACACATGAAGTCATTTTCTAAGGTCATTTGGAGCTGGCTTTGAAACCAAGCAAGGCAATGTTCTTACCCATTCTGCTGTGCTGCACCAGGGTCAGCTCTAGAGATGAGATGTGTGTCCATCTGTGTCCCAGCCCAAGTCCATCCAGCCCACTGACATTGGGTGTGTGCTCTTCAGGCTGCTGCAGCTCAACAGAGAAACGATGAGGTAGAAACGGTCCAGAGATGAGGCCCTGAAATGAAGGAGGGGATGTGACATTAGTATTTGTACAGTGTTCTTCCCTGCATGTGGTCTAATCTCACCTTGAAGACCACCTTGGGACATGGGGATAATTCTGCTTGTTTCAATGAAATGAGGACACCCAAGCTCAGAGAGATTGGGTGATGCTCCCAAGGCCACAGAGCTATTCACAGAGCTATTCAGAACTCAGACTGGGTCCCAGACCAGACGATGGCCAGCCCCAGCCCTCTCACACCGGTTCCGTGTCATTTCCCTAGAGTGTCTGGTAGAATCACAGCTGCCCAGAGGAAGTCAATTCCTGGAGCTGATAATGCTGAGCACCAGGACGAAGCACAGATGTAATTAGACTTGAAGGCGGTTTACACAGAGTCTGGGATGATTGCCTAATACTGCAGTAGTAAGATCCAGGGATATGTCTAACGTTTGATGTAGTTGTTCATTTAATAAAATGACTCCCAGCTACTATGTGCCTATCGTGTGCAAGGACTATCGAGGTCGAAGATGAATTCCTTCCTTTATTGCCCACTCTATATGCAGCATCAGGGATCAACCAAAAGAAAATGAAAACATGCATATTTTAGCATCGGAGAAAAATGGCATGAAATTAGAAGAAAAGGGTAGGACAATCAGATTGCGAGGGAATTTTGAATACCAGGTTAGCAATTTGGTTTATCTTGTATGAAAAAAGTCCGATGGAGGGTTTTAAGCAAGGGAAGGACATCACCATCCTCCTCCTCCTCCTCCTCCTCATGATAAAAATGAGAGCTACTGTTTGCAGAGCACCTACTGAAGCTTTTAATCCTCACACCCACCCTGTGAGGTCAGAACCCACCAGTCAGAGGAGGAGCCTGAGGCCAAGAGGTAACAGAGCTTCTAAGTGGCAGAGCCTGGATATAAAGCCACATCGATCTGAACTCAGTTTACTCTCACCCTGAATGTTCTGCAGGATCTGTGCTTTTAAACATAACCTGAGCATCACAGGGCGAGAGAGGTTTGGGAGGCATCAGCATTTAGTTGGGTGGCTCAAGGTATGAAAAAGGCCAAATTTAAGGAAAGAGAAAGGAGAAGCAGAGAAGCAGGGTGAGGAACAATAGCAGGAGCAGGCAACGTCAAGGAAACCACGTCAGGCCAGTAGGAACCATAAGAAGGAGAGGAGGGAATAACGGTGTTGAAAGTTACCTAGAGGCCAGGCAGGATGGGGCTGGGAAAGGAGCTGTAGGATTTGCCAAAATCAGAGGGCGTTGGGAACTTCACAGACAGCATTTTCAGAGGAGTGGTGGGGGTGGGCGCCAGATTGCCGTGGGCTGAGGAACGCGTGGGAGGTGAAGACAGGGCTGGCAGCACGTCAACTTACTCTTTCAAGAAATATGATAGTGACGGGGAGGGGAAATGGAAGACGGTGGAAGGAAGGGTTTTCTGGGAGGATGGAGGTGCGGAGAGATTTGAGCAGTTGTGAGTCAGAAGGAAAGAAGCTGAAGGCAGGAGTTTGAAGACTACAAGACAAGGAGCATGTCCCAGACAGCCCCAGAGGGTGCTCCCAGGGACAGATGGAGGGCCCACATCTGGACTTCTCCAGGCCTGTGCAATGACATCATTATGGTCCCCTGCAGCTCTAACAGTCCCTCCTTCTTCCCCTTTTCTTCTTCCTTCCCTCTTCCTTCCCTTCAAGGAGCATGTCCCAGACAGCCCCAGAGGGAGCTCCCAGGGACAGATGGAGGGCCCACATCTGGACTTCTCCAGGTCTGTGCAATGACATCACTGTGGTCCCCTGCAGCTCTAACAGTCCTTCCTTCTTCCCCTTTTCTTCTTCCTTCCCTCTTCCCTCCCTTCCTCTCTGGCCACAAATATTTACTGAGCACATATGATGTGACAATTCTTGTGCTAGGCTCTGTGGCTAGTATAATGAACAGGACAGTGTTTATCATTCTTACAGTTGAGTAGGGAGACAAATATTAAGCAAGAAGATGCACAAATACGTCTACATATTGTATGATAATACCAATAATGGCTAATGATCACTGAGCACTTTCAATGTACTAAGTACTTCATAAGCATTTACTTATTAACCTTTCACCAAAACCCACCCCTCAAAAAACTTAAGAGAGAGGCACTATTGGTATTTCCTTTTGCAGATCAGGAAACTGAGGCACCGAGCGGTCAGATGACTGGCCAAAGTCACACAACTAACACAGGTGGAACACAGGATTCAACTTAGATTACCTGTCTCCAGCACAAGCACTCAACTGCCACACTGTTTAAAGCAGTGGACACCAGCATGGACAGGACCTGCAGGTGTTTGGGGGCTGGGAAGAAGCCAAGGGTCCACTGATGCCCTTTTCCTCAAGTGCAGTCCCTGGACCGTCAGTATGGGCATCACTTGGGAGCCTGTTAGAAAGGCAAACTCCCGAGCTCACCCAGACCTACTAGACCAGGATCTGCAATTTAAAGGAGACCTACAGGTGCCTGGTGTGCACGTTGGTTAGAGGAGCCTGGTCTAGAGTCCACTCCTCCTACTAGAGAGGAGAAACCGTTTGAAGGTCACGGAGAGTGGCAGACCCAAATTGGTGACTAGAGCCCACCTAAGCCTGAATTCCACTCTTGTCCTAACAGGCCAGTCGGTAGGGCTGCGGGAAGGCTGGCGCGCGCAAGGTGCTCGGCGCGCGCAAGGTGCTCGCGGCTCCCCGGCCCGCCGGGCTGGGGCGGCGTGGGCGCCCTGCGGGCCGGGCCGGCACGCGCGTCCCAGTCCCCGTCTCCGCGCCGGCCCGGCCTGGTCCTTCAGCTCCACCCCCTGCCTCCCCCTCCCGCCCGCTCGCGCCTCCTGAAAAGCCAGCCCGCCCGGGGCGGCGGCGCAGAGCCCGGCCAGCGCACGAGGCAGCCAGCGCGGCCATGACGGCGGAGGAGGCGCTGCCCCTGGGCAATGGGAAGGCTGCCGAGGAGGCGCGGGAGTCCGAGGCGCCGGGTGGCAGCGGCGGCAGTGGCGGTAGCGGGGACGCGGGGCCCGCGCGCGACAAGGCGGTCCACGAGCGTGGCCACTGGAACAACAAGGTGGAGTTCGTGCTGAGCGTGGCCGGGGAGATCGTTGGGCTGGGCAACGTGTGGCGCTTCCCCTACCTGTGCTACAAGAATGGAGGAGGTGAGGCGGCATGCGACAGGGAGGAGACTAGGAGGGGGCCCCACCCGCCTGGTGGGGGCGGGGAGCCAGGGGGCGAGCGCGAGACCCCCTCCCCGCGCCTGCGTGAAGCGGTACCCACGCGGAGAACCTTGACCTCGGGCCTCCTGGTTTGTGAACTCACCCCAGAGCTTGGCCCGCCTGTGCCAGTGCGCATGCGCACGTGCTGCTTCGCACCTGAGTGTGCCACCTGCCAGAACGCGGGTTGACCGGAGGGAACGTTCTGTACATAGCGTGAGGTGCCGACCGAGCCCAGGAGCCCTTACTGTTGGCTCTGCAAACTGCAGTGGTGTTTGGGCAGCAGGCGCTTAGCCCCTTGGAGCCTCGGCTTTGCGAAATGGAGATGACCTGAGAGAAAGGGACTGAGAATTATCTGAGTGGTCCCGGTTTTTGAGCGTTTACTGAAATGCCGGGGCACCATGCTAAGCTTTACCTATATCATCTCATTTCATCCCCCACAGTCACCTGTGTAGGCAGCAGTATACCCATTTTGCAGATGAGGAAACTAAGGGTCAGAGAAGTCACTCACTTAGCCAGAAATAAAGATGGGGGTCTGACATCACAGGCCTCACTTTAAACTGGGATGGGACTAACAACAGGGAGAACTTTTAGGTGAGGCATTGCTATTTGCTTTCCCTCCTAGTCTTTCATTTGCTCTTAAGGCTATTTCTAGAGCTAATATTTTTGGACCCTCTGGTGGAAGAATTGGCACCAAGCAGTTTCTTTTACTGGTCTTAGAGTCACCCACAACAAAAGCAGCAACACTGAGTTAATGTTTGTGAGATGCTTGGTGATGTGGAAGGGGGAGGGAAAGGAAGGTGATGGCAGTATCATTTCTGGTGACAACATCGCAAAGTTAGTTTGGCAGAAGATACAGCAGTGGATCACAACTCTCCCAGCTCAGGGAAGGGGCTCCAGCCAGCCTTCAGGGCCCCGTCCTGTCACATCAGCAGGTCCATGGCAAGGGATCTTGTAAAACCTTTGGTGGCACAGTTTCTCCAAGAAAAAGCCCGTGCCTGTGTATTCTCTCCTCTCGTTGCTGTGCCCCTGCCCCTCCAGCAAATTCCCCAACCCCAAAGAAGGTGGCTCAGAATCTGGCTGGCAGGGGCCATTCTGCGAAGCTGTGCAGAGAGGACTTCCTGGGCGAGCAGCTGCTGGGAGAGCGAGAAGAGTACTGCTTGGCCCGGGCCCTTTCTTTGGGGACATTCATCCTGAAGGCACAGGCTGCTCCAAGCCTGCTCTGCACTGGTAATGAAGTGGCCGCCGGTGTTGGTGGCTTGGCAAGGGGGAGAGAGGGAGTGGACTTGGAGACCCCAAACGTGCCCTGTGCTCTCAGCTGTGAATCCCGCTTCTCTTTGCGGATTCAGCCTTTGTAAGCTGCGCCGTCCACTTGGAAACCCTTTGGGGTAGTCCCAAGCACAAATTGTTTTACCATCTTTTTTCAAACAGGAAATTGTTATGCCGACACAAAAAGCATTCCTAAAAACAGAAAACAGGGTAAATTGGGTTAATTACAAATTCTGTCACAGATTTAAAAAACGGTTGTAGTGAGTAAAGTTTTAAAAATGAGTCATTGGTGTTTTTTTTTTTTCCCCTACTCTGACTTTTCAAGAGCTTCCATTGGACACACAGATCTGGTTTGATTGAGTTACGCAGGGATTACTCGCCTTGTGGACACACAGGCCAAAAGGCTGTCAGAAAGTGTCATGTTAGATTCTGGAGGGTTCACAGGCAAATAGCTTATCAATATCACAGGGCCTGGCGCTTTAAAACAAGCTTGTTTTAACCACTTAGATTTAGATTTGGTAAACAGAGCCTCTTATTCCCTTTTATAAATGTTTGTCTTCTAATATAATTGGAGTATCTGCTTCTCAACTTGTAAAAATGACGCTGCTCTACTCACAGATCCCAACAGTAGTTTAAAGTACTTCTTTCCCAACATGAAACTTTAAATGAGTCACCTGCCCAGAAAAGCTAAGACCCTTTCAAAACCTGGTAGATGTGGTTCTGTTATCAGGATTGATCGAAATTGTTGTTTTTAATCCTTGTGGCTAAAGAGACTTCATTTAGCAAAAAGCACTTTCAGTTAAAGCCTTCATTTGTGAGATCAGATGGTGGCGAATAGCATGTGTTTTCTTGCTTTGTTACTGGATGGGAGAGAGAGAATGAGGGATTTGGGAAAAAATCCCCTTCTAGGTGTAATAACTCACGTTCACCTCAGTTATTTAATTTGTTTCACAGAAGGGCTCAGGCAGTGCCTATTATGTTTCAAGACGGCAGCGCTAAAGCCTAGCGTGGTCTTTCTCAGACTGATTCGAAGCCAGCCTTGCGGCGAGTACTCTTGCTGCAGACTCCTTACAACGCGACTCCACACCTTGGCCTGGTGTGCAGGGCTGCTCAACCGGGGCCTGATATTGCTCATTATGGAATTCCTTCAGAATGCTTTTCTTTGTGGAAGACATTTTTTTGCATTTTTTGCATGACACTTCCAAAGTAAATGAGAGGAAGGGGTCCCCCTCACCTGGCCTTTGAGGTTACGTTAGAATGAAAAAGAAGGCTTCAACATTCAGGGAAGGAATGAATTGGACCCGTGCTGGAGGATGAAATGTATAAGTAACAGAATGGAGCAAATAAAATGCTTTCTTTTACATTATCATCTTAGCTGTACAACAGTTCTGTGAGATGTGTTGTGGCTATTAAGGACTAAAGCCCCGTTTTACAGACGAAGAAATTGAGGCTTGAATATGTGGAGTCAACTTACTTAAGGTGGTAGGTGGCAGAGAACACAAATCCAGCTGTACTTTCTAAGGACTGCTGTCCTCATAGCGGGAATTTGAATTCAAGCTCAGAGACATTATATCTTGCCTGTAGTAGATGCTTATTAAAGATTTCTTGTGCCAAACATGAAACAATGGGGACAGTTTTAATCTCATTCCTTTGTGTCCTTGCAGGGGCATTCCTGATTCCCTACGTGGTGTTTTTTATTTGCTGTGGAATTCCTGTTTTTTTCTTGGAAACAGCTCTGGGGCAATTCACAAGTGAAGGTGGCATTACCTGTTGGAGGAAAGTTTGCCCTTTATTTGAAGGTATGTACTGAGTTAGAAAATAAAATTTTGCCCAGGGAATGTCTAGCTGCAGAGGTAGCTAGCTGAAGCCTGTTTTGAAAAGACAGGGACTCAAATTGCTCCCTTTCCTTTGTCCTTTCAGGCATTGGCTATGCAACGCAGGTGATTGAGGCCTATCTAAATGTGTACTACATCATCATCCTGGCATGGGCCATTTTTTACCTGAGCAACTGCTTCACGACAGAGCTCCCCTGGGCCACCTGTGGGCATGAATGGAACACAGGTATGGCCTCCACGGAAGGTCTCTCTGCTGGTCCTGCAGGGGGACCTGGGATTGGGGGTGTGTTCTGTCCTTGAGAACAGTCCTGGCCTCTAGCCTCTCATCATGAGTCCAGTTTTCTAGGTTGGTCTCATTGAAATGCGTCAACCCTATACCTGCTCTGGTACATTCTGTGAGTGGCAGCCCTGAAGCCTGAACTGAGTATCGGCCCAGGGATTGGCATGGTTAGGAGAATAGTGATGTTCTTTCCTCTCTTTTTCAAATTCGGAGACTGAGCCTCCTGGGGACAGAGTGGGAGTAGGAGGAAGAGGCACTGGACTTAGATTCAGGGGCCCGGGTCTCCAATTCCAGCCCTGCCTCACTGAGTGTCAGGTTTTCCTCTATGAAATGAAGGGGTTAAACCAGATCAAGGGCTGCAACCAGGGGACTTATAGGCCAGGTAGGCTTTAGACCAATGAACAGCAAATTTTAAAAAATGTATTATCCGAGCATGGTGGCATGCACCTGTAGTCCTAGCTACTTGGGAGGCCAAGGCAGGAGGATGATTTGAGGCCAGGAGTTCCAGACTAGGCTGAGCAACTTAGCAAGACCCCATTTCTACAAAAAAAATAGAAAAATTAGCCAGGCATGGTGGTATGCACCTGTAATCTCAGCTATTCAAGAGGCTGAGGTGGGAGGATCGCTTGAGCCCAGGAGTTTGAAGCTGCAGTGAGCTATGATCATGCCACTGTACTCCAGCCTTGGTGACAGAGCGAGACCCTGTCTCTAAAAAGAAAAAAATGTATTTGGTTGCCAAAATTTAAAAATCAGAAGACTTATATGAAAAATTCAGATTTCCAGCTTCTCTTAAAAAATTAAAAGATCCGGCAACAGCAAACCCACATTCCTGCTTGGCAGCAATGGCTGCAGCTGAGAAGCTGCTATTGCTTTTGGGTGACACATCTGTCCTTGAGTTGCCATAGTCCCTGTCCAACTGCTTTGTTCATTTACTGTACCTGTCCAACCCAACTATGATAAACTGTTTGAATTCAGCCCCTTGCCCCCTAGAATGGATAAGATTTTAGATTACTTTTGATTCTGAAATATTATTCATTTTTTGATTTGTCCTCCTATCACAATTGAGTTTTATAATCCAAGGAAGGCAAATACCTGCCCAACCAATTCCTTTCTAAGATAGCCATTCCCGCAGCAGACATCACTAATTGATTGTGGCACTCTTTCCTTCTCAGTCTAGTCTTGGCCTCAGAACCTTTCTCAGCAGTGCTCCGGACAGCCGCCGCCTTTCGCGTGGAATGGGTACACACACTTTAACTGGTTCATGCTCTGTGTGATACCCTGTGGTTAGGCTGTATCTGAAAGTGGCCTGCCAGCCTAGAGGCTGGGCTACAGTGAGACCAGGCAGCATGTTGGCCACCAACAGAAGGAACAGCAGGCGTTAGACCTGGAGGGTGCTGCAATCTAGCATCTAGCCCCAGGTGACTGACTCTGCCCTTCTCCCCTGCCTGTCACATTTTGCGGAGATCTCACTATCTCTCTTTAGGGCCCTGGTTCTTAACCTTCCTTGGGCCAGGGACCTCATAGAGATGTTTATCAAACTAAAATTCAAGGACATGTTCTTGGAGGCCTGTGAGTCCTCTGTGCTAATTTAATTATGTGTATTTATTTTGAGGATACTCTAAAAATGTGTACATATTCTGGATTCTCTGCACAACTGCGTTATAACTAAGAGCAGTCAGGAGATTCCAGGCCCTGACTTTGTGCATGTTTGCAATTTAAGATGCGTTTATGGCAAAAAGCATGCTAGTGGCCAAGAGAAAGAGAGCAGAGAGATTTAATTCACAAGTAGAGCTTTGTTACTAAGTAAAGTCTAGTTGAGAATGCAACAAACCATAGGGATGAAGGGTGTGCAGAAGTGTGACCAGAGTGGTAGAATCACGTCCCAACTAGCCCGTGGAGGAGTGAGCCAGCTGAACTCAACAGACCCTGACTCCTATCTGCCGTTTAATTTCACCAAATGGCATTGTCTCACACATCCATTTTCTGTTGTCACTTTGAATTGCGTTGGTTTTACAGTTTAGTTGGTATTTAATTTACAAATTTAATTTTGCTTTTATGTGAATACTATAATCACAAAGATTTTATAACTCATTGTTTACTTGTATATGATTAAATATCATTTTAATAAAAATAACTTTCAACCTTGGGTGTCCAAGAAATGTTTTTGCTCTAGGGAAAAAATTTGAGAAATACTATTTTAGAGAATCTGATAAAAGCTAAAGGCTCCCCTCCCCAGCAAAAGGCACAGGACACATGCAGATATTTTGCTTACACATTACAATTCAGATCTCCAGACTTCTCTCAAGACTGACTGTGAACCCCCAGACCACCTCCTTTTGGAATGTACTTGGCGCTTGCCAAGAGCAGCAGGAAGGAGGCAGATAATTGGGAATTCCCTGGGGGACTGCAAACCTCTTCTTTCCACAGGTTTGTAGTCCCCTTTCTCTCAAAAGGGGATGTGAACACTTGCAATGTGTGAGCATCACCTGTAGAGGTGGTTCCTGCCCCCAGAGATGACAGATGTAGTTAGGAGGGTTCACATGTTCGTGAGACATGCTAGAGTGAAGCTGGCACGAGCTCTGTGTTGCCACTGTGCAGGGCGCGGGGTGTCCCGAGATGAACAGGTGCAGGAGGCCCTGCCCATGGGGAGCTCACAGTCTGGTGGCCCCGACGGCTCTGTGAACACAGGAGCACAAGTCCCATGTGGTGGACGGTACTGGGCAATAACCATGGCAAAGGAGATGGATCCCTGGCTGGAGTTTATTGTCAATTCTGTCCCTAACTGTCTGATGCCTTTATAGAGGAGGAAGAGGGTACAGGTGAGGGCCCCTTAACTATTTCCGAACCCTAGATTCTTCCTCTTCAAAATAAAGGGAGTCGGAGAAGGTGATTCCTTGAAGGGGCTTTGAAGTTTAACTTTCATAGAATTCAAAGGAAGGAGATCAGGGACGGCTCCCTGGAGGAGGGGTTAATGGGTTGCTTTGGCCCTCAAAGGATGAAAACAAGGATGTTTCTACTTGAGATTCAAATCTCCGTTGGTCATCAAGTTTCATGAAATGAGAAGAGGCATTCAGTAAATCAAGCTGGGGAATGACGAGGAAGCCAGGGATTCATTACCCCTGTGGGTTCACACCGTTTCCTCCAGTCATCACACCTTTGTGAGGCAGCCGTGGTATTAGCCCCTTTTTACATAAAGGAAAACCGAGTGTCAACTGCATTTCTGCCCTAGGGACACCATGACTGACCCATTCCTTTAGTCCCTCTGGTCCACCTGGGGCTGCTGAGCATGGCAGATGAATGCTGTGGACAGGCCAGAGGCAGGGAAATGGAGAAAAGAAAAGAAGTTGGGGGACAAAGGCTGGGAGAGTTAGACAGGGCACATAGGGTAGGAATGGGAGAGAGTGGCACTCTGTCCCCTGCCCTCAAAACCTTTCCTCCCATTCTAATCAGACCCCCCCCCTCTGTTTGTAAAGTTACAACAGAAGACCTTTACCTGTTTGTGAAGTATTGATTCTCCCCACAGTGTTCTTTGAGGCGTGTTTACTGGGGGCGGCTGGATGAAACTGCCGGGTTGCATATGAGCTCTGAATATTTTTTAAACTTCAACCCTCGTGGAAGTTAATTTTCTTGTATTTCTTGTCTTGTTTCCACTATAGAAAATTGTGTGGAGTTCCAGAAACTGAACGTGAGCAACTACAGCCATGTATCCCTGCAGAATGCCACCTCCCCCGTCATGGAGTTTTGGGAGTAAGTGGAGAAGAACTAGTCTTTCTTGGCCTATGGGGCCCTGTCCTGGTTCTGATCAGTTGGCTTTGCCCTGTCCCCTGGAAAAAGCCTGCCTCTTCGTCCAGCCTGACGTTTCTTGGCTTCTGTGGGCATCTGGTGGCTTTAGAAGCAAGCATGGAGATCTTCAGGGGTTTCCCGAAGGGGCAGTCCGGAGAAGTGCTTTCTCGTTCTTTGCTAACGTGTCAGCATGCCTAGTCGCTTATTAGGACAGGAAGTGCTTGGTGAAAGGATGGACAGTTTAAAAATTCATTTTGAACAAAAGAGAAGGTATAGCACGTTTGCAATAAGCTAAGTCAAGCAAGAGTATATTTAGCCTAGAAAGCAGAAGTCTATGGGGGCAGCGGGTGTCGGGGGGTGGCGGCATTTTTTTTGTTTCTTTCAGTAGCCAGAGTGTCATGTGGAAAGGAAGTAGATCAACTTTAATGGATAGAGGTTAAAAAGAGGAAGGTTTCAAATGTGCTTAAGGAAGAATTTACTCACATAGCATTGTCTGAAAGGACTTCAGAAGATTGAGAGCACCCATCCCTGGAAGTGTTTGACCAGTGCAGGGCTGTGGATTATTGCTGGGATTGTGTCTGAATCCAAATCCACTGAAATTATAAGCAGTAATTGTGTGGATGGGCATTTTCCCAGAAATGGGCATAGTTTTATCAGAGACCCTTAAAGGGCTGCTGGATATGGTTGTGTAAGTTACACACTGAACAACCTGAGGAGTCATCGTTAACATATGAAGTGTGCACTCCAGAATTGTGTAATGCACAACCTGTATAACCATACAAAGTGGTCCCGACTTTGGAGTTTCTGTTATAGAGGTAGGAGGATCCCTTGCTTCAAGTGTTGAAGCGAAGTTTCCTGTGTGGGTGGAAGGCTAGATGAGATGCATTCTGAGGCTTTTCAGTATGAAAAGGCCTGGCTTCACTGAAGAAGCCTCCCTCCCCCATGCTGATTAATAGTCTTATGTGTTGGGGGGTGAGGGGCAGTGGTTTTATGAGTGATTTTTATTCTTTTCCCAGATACCATTCTTCTCCTTCCATTTCTAGAAGTCATCATGCTGAGTTTAGGTTTGTTATTCTCACGTACATCTTTATACTTGTTCTTAATATGTATATGTACCCAAAACCACTGAGGTCTTTCCTGAGTATTTACAATTTTTATGCTAATGGTATCTATTACTTTTTAATAACAACTTTGTTTCTTTGCTCAATATTGGTTTTGAGATGTATCCATAATGGTACATGTAGCTTTGGTTTGTTCTTTTTTTTTTTTTTTTTTTTGCTATAGACTGTTTCATTGTATGAATAGCCTAAGTTGTATTTCTCCAAAGCCATTTGACCGGCATTTAGACTGTAGCCCATTTCCCACTGTCAGTGAGCACACTGGGTGAATGTCTTGTCCATGCTTTCTTGAGTGGAATTGCTGGGTCGTAGGGTATATGCATTGTCAGTTTTATCAGGTAAGGCAAAATGGCTTTCTCAAGGGATTGATCTAATTTACACTCCAAATGAGAGTGTGTGAGAATTTCTACTGCTCCACATTCTGGACAGCACTTGGTCTAGACGGGTTTTGTTTTGCCATTGCAATGAGTGTGAAATGATACCTCATTATTTTAAATTTGCATTTCTCTAAGTGCTTTGAGGTTAAACATCTTTTTATGTTTTTTCACTATTTGATTTCTTCATCTGTGAACTTCAGGTTCATGTCCTTTTCTGTTTGGATTGTTTGTCTTTTCTTACAGATATGAATTCTTGTTACATTCTGGATATTCTTATCTTTACCCAGTGTGTAGCTTTTCTTTGTTATTTATATGTTGTGTACAGAAGTTTCAGTTTTATTGAAGTCAAATTTGTCAATCTTTTCTTTTTGGTTTGAACAGTTGGTGTCTTATTTAAGATGTATTTCCCTACCCCAAAGTTATAAACATTGTCTATATTTTCTTTTAAGAATTTTAAAGTTTTGGTTTGCATTTAGGAATATAATCTGTCTGGAATTTAATGTTTTTAATATGGCATGAGGTAGAAATCCAGTTTTTAAAATTAACCATATTTTTTAAAGCAGTACCTATTGATAATTCATTCTTTCCTGGCTGATTTGTGATGCTCCCTTCTACGTACAGTTTTCCTGCAAGGATGGGTCTGGTTTGGGACTCTCTATTCTGTTCCATTGGTCTTTTTATCTATCAGTGTTAATACCATACCTGTGGTTTTATATTAAGCCTCTAGCTGTTAAGGCAAGTCTCTCACTTTGTTCTTTTCCAGAATTGTTTTAGTCTTCCAAATGAATTTTAGAATCAGCTTGTTAGGTTAAACAATGCCACCAACAACAATAAACAAAACAATTCTGTGGGAATTTGAATAGAAATCTGTTGAACTTACAGGTTAATTTAAGGAAACTTGACATCTTTATGAGTGAGTCCATGAACATGGTATAGCTAGTTCTCCATTTATTTAGGTTTTTAAAAATGCCTTATAGAGTAGTGCTACTTAAATATGGTCTAAAGAGCAGTAGCATTCGAGTCACCTGGTTACCTACCTAGACCTATTGAATCATAGCCTCAAATAGAGCATCCATAAGGTATGTGCTAGAGAGGAGGCTTCTGTGCTGAATGGGCCTGTGTGGTGTTTCCCAACCCTACCGGGCTATGGTTTCCTGAAGGAGTGTCACAAGGACTTGTTTTGGTCCTGCACATTTAAGGGTCTGCAAAACATGGTCTCTGTGCTCCCTTAGAGAGCCCATCCTAAAACTCCAGACTGGACAAGGTCTCTGCGTAAGTTACTGTTTTACACCATTCATTTCCTTTGTAACATATATGGAAAACCTTAATTAAATCATTATTTGTGTAATGTATTTGTTCATTATCTGTATTCCCCAATAGGCAGTCATAGAGCAGCACTTTGTCTGGCTTTACTCACCACTGCCAGGCTATGGAAGGCCTTCAGTGACTGTAGAATGGATGGATGAATGAGGAAGGCAGACAGGCAATATGTTCTAGAAAATACCATATGAGAAGAGTCAAAATGGGCTCTGGCAAGAATTCATGCTTTCGTTAAGCCTCCCACCCAACAGCATTGATAACCTGTGGGATCCCTTTGCAATATCTGTATCACCTGCTTAGTTGGACACCAGTGGCAGAAAGGGACAGCTGGTCTGCAGCATCCTCATGTGCAAGGACCTTTTGCCAGCTACTTGGTCATTCAGGATGAGAGTCCATGGGAGAATGAACCCCTGGTTCTAGTTTTCTATTCAGATTATCAGATCGCATCTCTGTCTGCATCACCTACCTAGCACTGAATTGTGTCCTAAAAGTGCTCCAGTGCTGACGTGACACTGGCCTCTTCATACGATGCTTTTGTCAGGCCATTCTAATTTCTCTTTTCCTCAGAGGTGAGATTAGAATGTAGAGATTGTGTGAGATGCTCATAGCATCCTATGAAAAGCTGTTGAGACACAGAAGTTTGAGAAAGGCTAAGAGCTGCATCCTTTAGTGAGAACATCCATTTGCTTTTGATTAACCCGAAGTCCCAAACTTATTTCCTATGGAATACATTGGAATCTGCACCACCCACCACCGTACCGCACCTCCTGAATGTTCACATTCCATTATCCCATGAAACACAATCTGGGGAACACTGTGCTAGGAAGAAGTTCTTCTTTATATTCTGCCAAAAGTTGACTTCTGGGGCTTTGATAGAACATACCTAATTCCTTTTCTGTGTGACAGCCCTTCAAATATTGGATCAGGGTTCCTCAAAAATATTTGCTCACCAGCCCCCTTTGCTTTTTCCTTGTGTGGCTGGTTCACAAATGCTCCGATTCTGTTGACATCTTCCATGTGCTTCTGTCGTGTTCTCACTCTGTCTCCAGCTCCGGGGACCTCAGTCGGGGCCGCATTGCTTGGTCAGTGCCAGCTGCCTGCTGGTTCATTCACTGGACAAACGTCTGTGCATGCTCTGCGCATCTGGGGGAGGCAGCCGTGGAAGACAAGGCCTTGGCCTGCAGAAACCGGGGTCAGACAAGCTTGCAGGTTACCATACCATCAATCACACGGTGCCACTTCCCTCTTCTCCACTGGCCATGTCTTTGCCGTGACCTGGGTACCTCCTCAGCCCCCTCTCATCTTGAAGTTTGATTTCCCTTTTCAGGGTGTAATTAAAATTAAGGGCTTAGACCATGAGAACAGCTCAGGCCCTGGGTCAGCCCTGGATTTGGACTCTGGCAGGAGGCAACTTACCTTCCTGATGTCAGATTTCAAAATCAAGCCGCCCTGGTTTCCCTTAGGAACCCATCATGCGCCTGGCATCATATGTTTCTCTAAATACGTCTGTAGTTCTGAATTCTGAGCCTGTGTCCTCTGTTGGGGTCAAATGCTATTAAGTGTGCAGGCAGCGTGGTGGCATCAGGTGAAGCTTGATTCACCTTAACTTCCCTCTCTCAAGCCCAGAAGCCTCATTAGTCCAGGGTTTTGGGAGCAACTTCCCGCACCCTGTGCACACAATGCAATAGGGATACATCATTTTTGCACAGCGTCCATTCAGCAGCTCATGTGCTGGGCCTGCATCACGCTCTAAGGGTTTCCAGTTCTACTTCTTCATTCAAAGGATGAGGCCTTGTCTTTCTGATTTACCTTCACTGGAGGAGTTTAGCTTTTAGTTTTTAGTTTTGAGTCATGTGGACATTTGACTTGATTTTCTTTAGGACATGCGATTTGGGATCAGAGGAGCTGGGGTGCAGCCTTGTCCTTTCTCTGGGGCAGGGGCACCTCCCTGCCTCTCTCTCAGACTTGTCCTCCCCTCTGCCCCCTGCCCTCCTCCGCGCTGGCTTCCTCCAGCCCTTCAGATGCGCTGGGCTTTTCCCAGTCTCTCAGCTTTCGCCATTCCCTTCACCAAGAAGGCTCCTCACCAGGTCTCTGGGCTGGCTCCTTCTTGTCACTGAGTCTCAATTGCAATGTCATTTGGGAAGCCCTCCCTGACTATCCCAGTGGGGTCAGCATCCCAGTCACCATCCCATCACTCCTCCTTAATGTCTACATAGTTTTCATCTATCTGAGATCCTTGTATCTTTGTTTACTTGTTTATTCTCTCTCTTCCTCCGGTAGAATTTAGGCTCCATGCTGGCAAGGAGTATGTCTAGTTTTGTTCACTGTTGTCTTGCCAGCACACTTTGGGTGCTCAATAATATTTGTTGAAATGAATGCATGGAAGAGTGAATAAATGAATGAATGTTCCTTACCCCTGTTGGAGTTCGGCATCCTTGTCTGTAAATTGGAAATACTGATAACATGCACCTGCAAGGCTTAGACGAGGACTGAGTGAGACCTCTCCTATACCAAACACGGCACATCTAAAGCTGTTTGGAAGGGTTTGGATGTGTAAGCAGAATGTTAGTGATTGGTTCTCCCATCTGTGACATGGGGACCAACCCTGCTCTCTGCCTTACCAACCTCTCTGGGTTGCCGTGAGGATTAAATGAGACAGTGCTTTCTGAGAGCTTTGATGGGTCGTATGTGGGGTTCCTGAGTCATTTCCTGTTACTTGAGGAAGCCTGTCCCTTCCAGCCCTGTCTCTGCGGGCACAGGTTGCCGGCCGAGCCCAGCTGCCGAGGCCGGCGCAGAGTCGGCCTGTTTGCCTGGAGTAGCTTTTGTGCTCCTCCTGCAGGACCTGAAGTGCCCCCAGGCCCTTTCCCTGAGTCAAAACTGAGCCCTGTGTGACACCTTCTAATTGCACTAGTTTGGATTACCTGCCCCCTCCCTCACACCCACACCCTGCACATGGCCAACGTGAAGATTTTAGCAAGTTCTAGAGCCCAGTTTAAGTCATTGCTTTCTCCACCTGCCAAGTGCATGGCCCTGGGCACTTTACAGGGCCTCTCTGAGCTTACTGGAGCTCCTCTGAAAATGGGGTGGTGGATGGTAAAGGTACCTACCCTGGACGGGTGTCGAGAGCATCGAGTAAGATGCTGCTTGTAAAACAGCCAGTGCGTGGCAGGTGCTCGATGAATGCAGCTGCTTAGGCTAGGAGGACGGTCCGCAGGGTTTGGGAGTCCCTGGGGATTCTTCTCCACATTCTTTAGAGAAGGCTCACCGGCTAGCTCCTGTTGGCCCTGACCGCGGACTTGCGAGACTCCCTTCGTGCATTTTTTCTTCATTTTACGGTTCTTTTGACGTTTCTTACTATAAACTAGGTGCTGGGCACCTTGTCATTAGCCAGAAAGATGAGGAGGATGCTGGCTCTGCCTGAGGAAGCGCACGGCGCAGTGGGAGAAGCTGGGAAGTGGGAAACGGTTTTTGGATTGCAGGGCCCCAGTTTTACCTGCAGGATGCTAGCGCGGTGCCAAGGTGACGCAGCTGGCTGCCTGGGCTTTGGGAGGCTGCGTGAAGTCGGCCACACTGAAGCTGCATGTTGAAGGGTGAAAGGAGGGTCACATGGTTGGCTGAGGAGTGAGCGAATGGCATGCCAGGCGAAGCTAATGTGGGCAGGAGCGCAGAGACCTGAAGCCACGTGTTGAGGCTTGCGCATTTCACCTGCAGCGCTCCTCAGCTGGAGCCTGCGGGAGGTTGGAGGGCTCTGCCGAGGGGCGGGAAGGGCCCGAGCACAAGTCCCCACTGGGCACCGACTGGAGTGCAGGGATCGTCGCCAGTTCTGGGATGCAGCATGCGCAGAATGAAGGCGCAGCCTGCTGGAGCTGACGCACAGCCAGCAGACGGTCTCCTGCAGACGGAGCGGGCAGGCTACGGGGACAGTGTCAGGGAGGGCCTCTCTGAGGAGGTGGCGGTGGGGAGTGGGACGAGCTGAGGCTGAGGGGCGTGGCCATGCCACTTGGGAGGCTGTGCGGGGAGTGGCGGCAGCGGGGAGGCTGGGCAGAGCGGAGGCCGGTGGCCTCCGCTGGTGGGGAGCGTCTCGTAGGGCGCCGTTGAAGGTGCTCGTGGAGGCGTGTGAGCGGGTGGGCGGCAGACCCCGTCTGGCCGTGGGACTGTGCGGCAGGCGCGGCGCCCCCTGGGGGGAGGGCGCGGGAAGGCGAAGCCTCTGCAGCTGGGGAGACAGCGGGAGCCTGGAGCTCACACACTGAGGTGAGGCGGGGGCGGCCCCTCTGACGTGCTTACACCTCCGCAGCCACCCCTAGCTGCAGGAGGCCCCTCAGCCTCGTGTCCTTGGCGGGCTCCTCCTGACAAAGGCGGATGCGCGGCTTCTGGATCTGCCTCAACTCTCAAGCCTCTTTCTCCCTTTTCCAGACGGCAGCATTGGAAGCCAGTTTAGCGTTAACCCTCAGCACTTGGGTGGCACATAGGCTTTGTCCCCAAAGTCCCACTCTGGAAGTTTATTCTGTGGCATGAGCATGCTAGTTGCGTGCAGCCGGGGCACGTCTACAGCAGCACTGTTCGTGACAATTAAAAAGAAAACGATCAAGCACGGTGGCTCACGTCTGTAGTCCCAGCACTTTGGGAGGCCGAAGCCGGAGGATGACTTGAGGCCAGGAGTTTGAGACTAGCCTGGGCAACATAGCAAGACCCTGTCTTTACAAAAAATAAAAAAAATTAGCCAGGTGTTGTGGTGTGCACTTATAGTCCCAACTGCTTGGGAGGCTGAGGCAGGAGGATTGCATGAGCCCAGAAGTTGGAGGCTGCAGTGACCTGTGATTGCACCATTGCACTCTACCCTGGGTGACAGAACAAAACCATGTCTCTGAAGCAAAGAAAATAAAGAAAGAAAATGGACATGTGTAAAATGTTCTTAAATATGACTAATTAGATAAATCATACAACAACAGGTTAAAAAAAAGAGACAGAAAATGTGTTGGTATGGAAAAGACCTCTAAGGTAAAAGTAAGTGAAAAGGTGAGGGTGTACACTGTCGTATAAAATACCATATGCATAAAAATACGTGTGCTGTGCGTGCCTTGGTACCCATAGAACACATCTGGAAGGACACACAAGGAACTATTTCAGGTCACCCAGGAGTGGGACCAGGAGGGGCTAGAAAGAGAGTTTTGCTTTTGGCTTTGTATTCTTTTGTAGTATTTCAAATGAAAAAAATTAAAATTAGGAACATGTTTATTTCATAATAAAAAAATAGGAGCCATGGTGTTACCGAATAAGCTGTTATTCATTATAATGATCCCTCCTGTGTGTGTGACAAATCCCATTTATAGTGCCAGCTTCACCCTGCTAATCTTTATGTATTTATTTATTTATTACATCATTTTTGTTAACATTAGCTCATTTAATTTTTTAAATCAGCCCTGTGAGACAGGCAGAAGGAAAAAAAATCTCCATTTTACTGTTAACCAAACATAATCTCAGAGACACTGAGTGAGTGCCCCGGCTTATGTCCCCAGAACCCAAAGCCATCCTCTCTGCCCCTGGCACCCCTCATGTGGCCTGGGACAGAGGTGCTCTTCTCTTGGGAGAGGGTCTGGGGTTGTTCTGCTGGCTCCTCCCAACACCAGCAAGGTGCTGGGGCCCCCTGGGTACAGTTAAGAAGGACAGGGAGGAGGTGCCACTGAGGATGGAACCAGAGGGTCCCAGAGAGTCGTGGGGAGGAGCTGGCCCAGGCAGCCCTCCAAGCTCTCAGGAGATTGAGCAAAGCAAACCCAAATCAGCACTTTGTGCCAGAACTGGGTGTTGCGACCTTTTGATTCCAATTGTTGAATATTTAACTGATTTTAAAAACAGTGAATATTGTTATAAGCATTAAAACACAACAGATACATGCATGGGATACGCCTGTATGTCAGATTGTATATAACTTATATTTCCCGCAACCCCAGTCCCTGAGAGATAACTGTTAACGGTTGGGATCCCACCCTGCCAGCACTTCGCTGTACTTCTGGGTCCATTCTTCTTACTTTCCTTTGTGTCCTGTCTGTCAAAGTGTACAGGTTCTGAGGTTCAGAGACGTAATTTCTCTCTCCCGTTGCCTTCTTCTCATGGAAGTGGATTCTCCAGAGGAACTTGATTTCCTTACTGCAAAGGTGGTATCTATCCTTTTTTTTGGTAGAAAATGTAGGAAGTATGTTTAAGTAAAAGAAGAAAAAACAACACACAACGGCATTTCAGTTTCCAAGCTGCTGAAGTAGGGAGGGCATTAGACCCACCCTGGTGGCCCTCCCTGAAGTACGAACCAAGCCTCTGTCACCAGGCACCATGAAGGGCTTCTCCACTATCAGTGAAGTTTAAGGGGTGGAGGCCCAAGGTCAAACCGAGGTCTCTCTCTGGCCCTGTAGGAAGCTGCCTGCCCTGGGTCGTGAAGACCCAGGCTGCCCCCTCGGCAGAGCCCCTGCCCCAGGAAGGACTAGTCAATGTTGCCGCAGTCTGAATGCCGCACTGACAGCCTCCAGCCGAGGGGTGAGGTGCTGCTCGTATGTATGGTTGTTGAAATGCTATTTAAAAGTACCGTCATGTAGTGTGGGGACCCAGAGACCTTAGCTTTGGGGCCAGACGGCAAGAATTTGAATCCTGTTGCATCCACTTATTAGCCTGGGGCTCCTTCCTTAAATCTCTGCAGCTCACTTTCTCTGCCTGCAAAATGGGAATAATCGTTATCGTAGCAGCAGTAGGAGTAATTGGGCTTAGTAAGTCCTGAATAGCTGTGGTCTGCTTGTATTATGCATTCTTGATCTTTAGAGTGAAAATATTTGTGTATAAAATCAGCCGAGAGGGTATTTGTATTTGCACATTGGGTGTCTGGCAGTACACAATGGGGAGCAGCGATTTACTGAGCCAGGAGAGTTTCGGCTGAGGTTCCTGTAATGTCCCGATGGGTGTGGTGGAGGAAGGGAGGGTGCATTTAGTTACTAAGTACCTGTTGTGTGCCCTGGCCCTGCACATGGCCCTTGAAGTGCAGTTACTTCATTTAACCCACCTGCCCAGGAGACAAATGATGTGGCATCACTGTGGGGGCCCTCATCTCTCACGGAGCATTCTGGGGCAGCGAGAGGTTAAGGGGCTTGTCCAAAGTGACTGTCACTGTGAGCCAGAGCCCCACAGGTCTGGGACCTGGCCTTTCTGCTCCCACCTTCCCGCCTGCATCTCCCCACCAGTCTGTGCTCCTGCCTGTCTGCGATGCGGTCAGCCGCCTGCCTGTCACAGGTGTGAACCACGCCGGCTGGCGTGTGCCTCCTCTCTGCAGCCCTGCCGGCCTGGGCTCTCCAAGGAAGAGGTTTTCAGTAGAGGGGCAGTGTATTTGACAGGAAAATAAAGGAAGGAAGGAAGGAAGGAAGAAACTCATAAGGAATGGCTTAACAGAAAGCTCCAAAACAAACAAACCTGTTGGGTTACATCTTCCCTGGGTTTCAACAGGTTTCTTTAGGAAATGACTTGATTCTTGTTTTTAAAAGAATACGTTGGTGTCCTGCATGGCCCCCTAGCCGGTGGCATGAGGCATTAATGCATGATTGACTTAATTCTGGGTCCAGAACAGAATAACTCGACCAAGTTATTTTTAATAGAACCAAAAGGAAGTATATAAAACTCTGCAGATTCACACACCCCCTGCCCCCCAGCTGCGACTCAGGTTTCTCCCCGTGAGCAGGGCAGATGGGAGACATCCAGGATCAGGGAAGCATGAGAGCTGGGGCAACCTGACTCTGCCACCTGTGCGTGGGGACCTGGTCGAGCAGTTCAGAATCCCAGTGTCCTTGTCAGTAGGACGAGGGTGTAACTATACAGCACTTCCCAGCTGCAGTTGGTATTGACTGAGTGTGGACGGTGTGATGTCCTGGTCAGTGCTGGCACCTCTCTGGCCGTGCCCCTACACCCCTCCTATGCTCACTTTCATTCAAAGAATAGAGATGAGTGCCTGAGATCTGGAGAGACATGCCCGAGCCAGGAGCAGACTCCGCGCCCTGCTCTGCCCTCCCTGTCCAGGGTTGCTCCTAATGCACTGTGCCATTCCTGGCCGCTGTCCCTCCGTGGCAAACAGTGGCTCTTTGCCAGCCTGACACAGAACACCTGAGAGGGGCTGGGGACCAGAGGTGGGCCAACTGTGCCTGAGCTTCCAGATGCTTGTTAATGCCGACTTACTTTCCTTTGGCACGTGCCGGGGCAGGCATGGCCCGGCAGCTATTTTGGGCTGCCTGAGTCCTGAGGAAGAAGAAGGGGAGGAATCTGAGAACTCTGGGCCCCCAGCTGTGGGGGTGATGAGACCCCTTCCGCTACGTGGGATCCGTGTTCCACGGGTGAGGATGGGTGGCATTATGAACCTGTGGTGAGTTCCCAAAGCTATGGCAGCCCCTCTGTCTCTCACCCTGCCCTGTGCATTTTGCCTCCTGACCTGTGAAACCTCTGTTCGCCTCTCCCTACGAGGCACAAGCTTTGGGGACTTTCCTGTGTTCCTGCTGCTCTGAATAGTCCTCACCTCCCTTCTCCTCTCCACCCATCCTCCCCCCTCCCTGGGTCTCACCCTACAGCTGTGGAGGGCAGGGCAGGCATTGAACTTGGGCTTGGGAGACGGGTTCCAGGCCAGGCTCCACTATCCACCTGTGATCATAGGCAAGGTAGATATCTACGTGGAGCATGTGTTTGCTCTGAAAAATGGGTGTGAAACAAGATAGCACTCGCGAAAGCGCCCCGTGCTCTATTCCAACTGTGTATTCTGCACAATGTTAGGAAGTATCGCTTTGGAAAAGCAGAAGCATGTGGGGAGGACACTTCTTCTTAACAAATTTTTAATAAGTTTATTGAGGTATAATTTACATGCCATGAAATGCGCCTCTTTTAAGCATACGGTTTTGAGCAAATTTACCAAGTGCGAAGCCATCGCCACAGTACAGATTCCTCGCATGGCCACTCACAGGCCGTCTGCATGCCCACCTCCAAGCAGCCACTCAGCTGCTCTTTGTGTCTGTGCATTTGCCCAGTCTGGACATTGCATATAAATGGAGTCATGCAGTCGGTGGTCTTTCGTGATTCATTTCTTTCATGTAACGTAACATTTTCACGGTTCATCCATGTTGTAACGTGAATCGGCGCTTCACTCCTCTTTGTAGCTAGATAAAATTCTGTCGTGTGGATACACCACATTGTGTGTATCCATTCGTCCGTTGATGAACTTTGGGTGGTTTCCACTTCGGGCTGTTATGAGTAATGTTGCTGTGGACATTTATGTACATGTGTTTGTTTGAACATAAGTTTTCTATTCTCCTGGGCATATACCCAGAAGTAGAATTGCTGAATTTTGTGTTTAACTTTTCAAGGAAGTGTCAAACTGTCTTCCAAAGTGTCTGGACTGTTTTGCATTCCCACCAGCAATATATGAGGATTCTATTTCTCCACATCCTCCTGAACATTTGCTGCTGCCTGTCTTTTTGATTCTAGCTATCCTAGTTGATATGAGGTGGTAACTCGTGGTTTTAGTTTGTATTTCAGTAAAGAACAGTTCTAAATAAATTTGAGAAACATTGGGTTAGATAAAGCTATACAAGTGTCTTCATTTCAGGGCTCTGAGAGTCTTTAATATTCTAATAAGCATTGAGAATCTCTAAGGAAGTCTAGAGTATGCAGTACTTTCTGAAATGAGGTCCCAGCGTGACCTGGGAACTCAGGGTGTCTTGAAGGATTAGTGTTCTTTGGGAAGCATCAGCCTAGGACAGAGGTCAGCAGACTACTGGCCAGATCCCAGCTGCTGCCTGTTTTTGTAAATAAAGTTTTATTGGAACAAAGGCAGACCATTCATTTACAAATGGCCTGTGACTGCTTTCATACTTCAGGGATAGAGTTGAATGGCTGGGACAGAGACTGTGTCCCTTGCAAAACCTAAAGTATTTAATCTCTGTCCCTGCACAGACAAAGCTTGCTGTGCTCTGGTCTAGGATTGTCTGGTGCACAGTAAGACTCTCAGTGTCCATGTGGGATGGGGACCAAGGGAGCAGTCGTGAGGCTTTGTATTATTTGAGCTGGTGCTTGAAGGACAGGCAGGATTTTGATAGTTTGGGAGAATTGGGAAGGACGTTCCCATCTGAGGGAATAGGGGGAATGAATGCCAGAGAGTGAGGAAGGGAAGTGTGACTGGGGACTGACGGGGGCTTGTGTGTGGCGGAGGAGGATTTCTGCAGGGACACAGGAGATCAGAGAGGTAGCTCCAGACTCTCCAGCCAACCTAGGTCTGATCATGTCCCTGTCTCCACTGACACCGTAACTACACAATTCTGCTCCAGCTTCCCCCAGACAGCGTGGCGGTTCTGAGCTCTACCTTTGAAGAGCTTTAGATGTGGCTCCAGGTTCTGACTCTGCCTTCCTGGGCATGTTATCTCCCTAAGCCACAGTTTCCCCATCTGTAAAATGGGAATAATATTTAATAGTTGCCCTCACCTCAGAAGATGCTAGGAAAGTTAGATTCTACATGTGGCGTGCTTGGCCCTGGGCAGCAGGTGGGAAACGTATGCTGTCATTGTTCTTGTTAATACCTTTATGCCCCTAGATAGTATGCTCCCTGAGGGCAGAGCAGCCTGCTTATTCGTCACTGTAGCAGTGCTCAGCATAGAGTTAGCACCCAGGAAATACCAGCTGAATGGATGAATGCAGGACGCAGAGGCCTGAAATCCCTGCTGAGGAGGAGCCTTGTGGAGTCCGCAGCATGGTTGAGGGCTGCTGCAGACTCTGTAGGGGGCCCCCCATACATGGGAAGAGCTGAGGGGACTGCACCTCTTTCTTCTCAGGAAAGTAAGGGCAGACCCACCCCCCCACCCCAGCCCCCGGCTGTAGGCAGCGATGCTCTCCTGGAGGGGGCAGGGAAAGAAAGCACATTTGTTTTGGCGATGGCCCTTTTTTTGTTTGTGCGTTTGTTGCTTTGGGAAACCAGCAAGGCTATTTATAGCTCAGCCCCTCAGCACCAGCTTTAGGGTGGTCTCCACAGCCCTGGCAGCACTGTGCTCCATGGCAGATTGAAGAAAGGTGATCTGTTTGCCGGCTCCGTGCAGCACATGAAGATGAGGCTCCCCAGGCTGACTGGGAGCTGTTCCCACGTGGTCCGTCCCCGGCTCCAGGCTGGAAGGAGTTCTGCTCCAGCTCTGCTCTCTCTGGTCAGACCAGCCCTTCTTCTGGAGCTGGAAGCTTCCTTCAGGTGTGAGGCTGTTTCCTTCTCTCCAGACTCTGTGTATGCGAGCGGCTGAGAGGGAATAGATCCCACATTCTAGCCACTGTCCTTGGACTATCAGGGACAGGAGAAGCCCTGAGCAGGCAGCTTTCTGGCAACGCAGTGGAGTGTGTCAGCATCAAAGAACCTGGTTTCAAATCTCAGTTTGGGCAAGTTGGTCAAGCTGCTTTACCTCCCTTGGCCTCAGTTTCCTTATCCGCAAAGCGGGTATAGTCGTGTCCCCACAGTGATTGTGATGCTGTGAGGACCGAATGAAGCTAGATGGGGTCTCTCAGTGGCACCTGCTGCAGTCCCCTCCATTGCCAGCTCCTCCCCTCCCCTTCCTTCCTCCAGGTCTCTGAATAAGGAATGATGGGGTTTGCTTTCAAGCTCACCTCTCGGTCTCCCCAGCTCCTTCCCTCCCCATCTTGTCTGGTAGAAAGGACCTCTCCAAGGTGGGCTGGCCTCACACCTCCACCTGCCACCTCCTCCTCTCCTGCCCTCTTCCCTCCTGTATCTGAAGGTTCTCCCTCCCTCCCGACTCCTCATGAACCAGCCCAGTTGTGTCAACCTGACAACAAAACAAATGTGGATCAAACAGCCCTTGTACCCCGAGGCCCCTCTGGCTGCCACTGGCTCTCCCTGACTCATCAGAGCCAGACTTCCCGAGGGTCTCACCCCCATCTGCTGCCCATCCTGGTCCCAAATCCTGGAGACCTCGCCCTGTCTCGCCAGGCTGCCCACCAGCACTTGCAGATTGGCTGCCTGCCCGTGGGGCCTCCCTCTCCCTTTGCCTTTGAGGTCTTCGTCCTCCTGTTCCCCCTGCCTCTCTGCCCACTCCTCTGCCTCCTTCAGGGGCTCCTCCCTTCCTCTCTCCGCCTTGAGCTGTTGGGGTTTCAGGGCTTGGTGGTGGGCCCTACCTCTCTTCCTTCTCCAGCTCTTCTAGGATACCCCGAAGGCCAAGGGCCTGGGTTTCAATCTCCTTCCTGTGTTGCTCTCCTGACCCTTGCATCAGGACACCCAGTAGCCTCTGGATATTGCAGCTACCTGGGTGTCTCCCCAGCACCTCAAAGTCATCTTGTCCTCTTCTCTGTCCCGACCACCACATCACTCCTGCTCAGCTGATGACCTGCCCCCCAAACCCCGGGGCCTGTGGCGTGAACTGGGGTCAGCCCAGGCAGTACCTTGTGCCTCTGCTGCCTCATACCGTCCACTCCCCTCCCTTGCTCCAGATGCCCCCTACTGATTGCACAACTGAGGCCAAATGCCCTGCGCCGGGTGCCCCGCCCCATGCCGCCCTGTTCGTTCTTCCCACTGTGGCCAAATAGTTTCCTGAAGCATATAGTTGACGGGGTCTTGCTTCTGTTTATGACTCTCCTGGGCTCCTGCCACTCTCAGGAAGCAGCCCCAGGCCCTCAACAAGGCTCACGGTCTGGCTCCTGGGCCCTGCTCCTCCACATCCTTGCCCCACGGCTCACGCGGCCTGGGTGCACTGGGCCCTGCTCCTCCACATCCTTGCCCCGTGGCTCATGCGGCCTGGCTGCACTGACCGGACACACCATGCCCTTCCCAGGCCTTGCTGAGCACTCTCCAGCCTCCTGTCCTTACCCTCAGGGCCTTTCTGCTCCAAATGCTTCCCTCTCCTTTGCTCACTTTCCTCCTACCCTTTAGCACCCCACCCCACCCCCACACTCTGATACTGACCCTGGTCCCCAACAAGGGTCCCCTACTGTGCCTAGGAGCTTCCCCAGCCTTTCTCTGCCACCACCCTCTCCCTGCTCCACTGTCTATTTCCTTGTCTGCCTTTCCCATTAGACCACGGGCTCTGTAAGGATCCCCAGGCTTAGCTCGGTGTCTGTCACACTGATGGCACTTTAGTAAATATTACTTGAATAAATGAATAAATGCATAAATGCCATGTGCTATACACTCCTCTTATCTGGTATATAAAGACAGGTAAGATAGTTTTAGGAGTGCATTTGCTGTGGCTTTAATTTGTAAAGAGAAGAGGGAAGTGGTGGGTGATTTCAGGGTTGTGGAGAAATCCAGGAGCTAGCATTGAGGCTGAACACGTGGGCTTGGAGCTAGGATCCCTGGGCTTAAATGCAAGCTCTGTGGCTTGGGGTATGAGTTCGAGCAAGCTACTTAACCTCTGTGCACCCAAGTTCCCATCTCCGACATGGTGATAATGATTGTGGGGATTGTGGGAGGGTTACATGCAGCATTCATGCTTGAAAAGCCATTGAAGGTAGGTATCATTATTCCCATTTTACAGATGAGGAAGCTGAGTGAGACTCAGAGAGGTGATATCGCTTCCACGAGGTGGCGCAGCTGGTAAGCAGCAGAGCTGGGCTTGGAGCCATGGGTTTACAAGGCCTGGGGACCTCCCTCCAAGCTCTCACCTTTTAGCCTGTAGGTGGAAAGCTCCAGAAATACTCTCCTATGGCCTGAAAAAGGTGCTTCAGGGAGAATCTGCTGTAGACCTGGTACATAGTAGGTACACAATAAGTATTACTCATGTAAATGAATCCCTCCAAAGGGCCGCATCTAGTCTTCAGCATTTCTTGCTCCCCGAACAGTGTCTGGAGGTCTGTTCCTGGGTCCTTTTTGGCCAGGGTGTTGGCAGCAAACTCTTCCTTATTCAGACCTTTCTTCTGTCCCAGTGCTTTGTGGGGGAGGGTCATTAAGAAAGCTTTTTCCCAGGAAGAGCTGTGCCTTCTCCAAGTCTCCGGAGTTGAGTGCCCCAGCCCCCACACTCTCAAAAGCTGCCCTTGTGAGTTTCAAAACAACCTCACAGCCCTGCGTGCTGAGAACATGGCCCCTGAACCCCTTTTCTTTAGAAACCGAAGGTCCATTCCTAGTTCAAGTCAGCGTTGGTAAAACCTAAAGAAAATAGTTTGAGGATGTTTTCAAATAGTGTCTGGTGGAACAAAAGAGCAATTCATCCTCCGTAGCTTTTAGTAATCTGCTTCCCATTCTGGGAATTAGATTGTTCAATTAAGCGAAAGGGTGCTGGAACAGGCTGCATGACTCAAAAGTTTGCAGTTTCCAAAATGTGGAAGAGAGGGGAGCAGAGCCAGCTTGGGCCTGGCGGGCCTGCCCCTCCTTTCCCCCTCTGTCCCTGTGTGGGTTCCAGTTTTCAGATTCCCAATTCAGAAAACAACTATGTCATCAACAAGAGGGCTCGTGTGTGACTGTGTGCGTGTGCACCCTGCTCACTGGGGACCTTTGTGAGTGTGTCCTCAATGACAAGCTTGGAACCTGGAGTGGCTGGTGCAGAGGACACCTGAGTTGTTCCGTCTGCAGTG